>QKYT01000272.1:22669-40987 GCA_003550305.1 Glomus cerebriforme | reverse complement strand
GGCTTAATTTTAATTGATCGACAAATCACCTGATCACACTAATTCGAAAACGGCGATAATTTAATTTTTGTTTTTAATCCATATCGCATTAAAATAAGACGAATAAGACGCCACAAATACTTACTGCGGGATTAAAATTTTAAGATTCGATTGGTCCAACAGTGAATATCACAATAATAATCTTTACCAAAAATTTCGAGTAAATCATAAAAACTAAGTGCAAATAGTTTTACTTGTCGTTACTTTCGTTTCTTTAATACTGATGACAAATTAAAGAAGTATAAGTTACCAAAGAAGCAGTTTTTGTAAAATAAAAACAATTTTACAAGTATTTTTTTATAATGTTTTATAATACTGTAAATACATCAAATTTATAAGTTGTACATACATAAATGTATTTACTATGAAAACTCTTTTAAATTACAGTATTACACATTTGAATTAACCACAGTCATCATTAAAACNTAACAATGTAAAAATTTATTTATTTAAAATTNGGGTCGAAANTTTGCAATTTTATAAAATTCGCCAGTATCATTGATTAACTTAATCCCTACTGTATTTATCCTTTAGTACAAACCGAGAAAAAATGTAATCAAATATTTTTTCAGTTTTTTTTTAAGCGGTCAAAACGTATAATAATAAATAAATAAANTTTTTATATAGCGTAATTTCAGGCAGCATTTTGCTTATATTAAATTTCTTTTGTCCTGTTGGTAAACATATCATTAATAAAAATATATATCTAATTAAATATTTATAATTAACCAATACCTTGAATTTCAAGTATTTCTTCTGTTATCCAGGATAACTACCCGGGACTTTTGATTGAAACAACACATCATACCTAGAGATAAGACGATAGGGATAGGGATGGGTTAGGGGAAACTGGTACCCACAGGGCTTACTATAAAGTAAGCATGCTATCCCCCCAGCATAGCATCATGCTGTTCTACAAAAATATCCAATAATAAAAACCAAAGTGACCTTTTTATTTCGTCAAAAAAAAACAAACGAACTTTACTATCTTAAACATACTTTTTTCATAGTTCATAAATTTAAGAAGCTTATTTTTCTTGTAAAATGAGGTTTGTTACTATCTGAAATTATTAGAAGGATAGTGTATATTAGACATCTTTTTAAACAATAAAAATATATAATATTTTTTTATTATGGATAACTGTAAATATCTCGAATATTACAATCATGAGTCAACTTTTTTTGTGTAACTGATGATAAATTAATTTTTTAATTAATTATTAATAGAAAAATAATAATCTAATACAAATATGGTAAAAGTTAGTATTTAGAATCATAAAAGTAGTGTGCAGAATTTATAATCTAATACATATATAGTAAAAGATAATATTTCAGCGCTGTGACTCGTTTTTAATTTATTTGAAATATTATAAACTATTGTAACGCAATATGTACAAAATAGGAAGTTTACATGAAATAAATCACAATATATGATTATGACTTATGTTTATGTAAAAAAAAAAAAAAAAAATGACTTATGTTTATGTATAATTGTTGTGAGTTTGACTCATCTTTAGTTATAGAAATCCAAAAAATATATATACCACCAATATTTTTTAATATTTTACTTTCAATATTTTATTGAGCAAAATTTTCCCTTCGACAGGATTATATATACACAATACAATTACCAAACACACCATCGTATTTTTTTAAGGACTTTTTAGTCCCTTTCTACCCCCCTGCTTATAAGGTCTACTTGTCTCTGGAGGAGGAGCGGTTATGTATCTTCCTTATAACAATCCATCGTAAGGTCTACTTGTCTCTTAAAGGGGCTTGTTATGTATCTTTCTTGCGAGTTAAAGATTGTTGGAGGGGGGCAAACCAAGTACGGTACATGTTTAGTCTGATATAAATCAAGCATGTGATCCCACNAANAATGACGGTGGCATTTGCNGATGGACTAACTGTTCACTNGTCGTGTGACATAGTTNNATCTAGTTTCCACTATGAATATCCTAAAGAAATGTGTCTAATTCCTATGGAAATTGGACAGGTTTCACCAGAGTATCCATGATGGTTACGCACTTCGACCAGTGAGTACTTGGTTTTATTAACTTTTTTTACTTGGACTTGAATATACTTATAATTCGGAAAGTTGGATTTTAGATTATAGGTAAGTTAAGGTAAGTTGTTAATGTTTACCTGAACAAAGCTTGTCACCTCTACGTGGTGTTCAGGAGAAACAGGTATAGGTTAACCTATATCTGGCCAAGTGCAAGCTCAAGTTACAATTTTTTTTTCAATATTTGTTAATAAAGATTTAGTTTCGGCCAGATAATTTAATGTTGATCGACTGGATAATTTACTGGACAATACAAAATTTATAGGATTCTTTTTTTTTTATTTCACACACTTCAAAAGTTCATTCTTCTAAAGTTTAAAGTTTAAAATTTTACAATGAAATCATCATATTTAAAACATAAACCAATGTACGATGTAGAACTAGTGTTATCAAACTATGCAATATGAATTTAAATTTAATACTAGAGGATTTTAATGTGCAGTGACTTTGTCGTCGCTAGGTATAATTTTTTTTAAGTTAATTTTATTATATCTGAGTCAATTAAAGGAAGTAAAGGAAGAGAATTGGTGTGCCATCCGAAGTGGCCATCTAATCTGAGTTAGAGTTAGAAACACCTAAAATAAGATTAGTAATCGGTTCATACTAATGGCAACAATTAAATACAATAAATCAGTGTAATTATAGTGTGCTACTTTTTAAATTTTGGAATGTAGTTTGAGTTAATGTATAAATATTCATAATTATTGTTTTTTCGACAGGTCATATAACAGTTTGAATTATAATTTTTAGTACAAAATTATAAATATCCATACTTTCGAATTGAAACTTTACTGAAAATCAAAAATTATTAGATGTTAAATAAATTCTATCAAAATATTACCAACCAAAATCTAATTTAATAATTTGGAAATTAATTTAAAATTACTAAATGAAAAAAATAATTCCTACTAAAATATCACCACTCTAAAGTCTTATATTATTGAATTAATTTAAATTTATTTTTATACATCAAACTTGACTTGGTAAAAAGGGATTAATTACTGTTTGCTAAATAAATTTGATCGATTAGATGACATCAGAATTTTGTAACTATGTTTGCGGAATTAAAATTATATTTCAGGCATATTATTAATTATGATTATTAATTTCTGCAGCTTGTTATTTTGTGTGAACTATAACTATAATTATCTATGGTAATGGAAATACAGCGGATTTAAGGAAAATTTTATGACTAACTGTTAAAATTATTCTAAACCTTTAATTTAAACTTAAACAAACTAAATATCAGTGAAAAATAAATTTTAAAAGACTGATTTATTTATTTATCTTCAATATTCATGCATTTCACAATTCTTTACAAATTAAAAAATCAAAGTTCTTTCAATTTCTTTTAACTTATGAAAATGAACCCTCGTTATATCCAAAAATTAAAATATTGCAAATTTTTTTAACCAAATACGTATTGAGCTTTTTGATAATATCACTTAAAAAATTTAAGTATTTAAAATGTAGAAAAGTTTGTAAATTCTCTGTCATTAGATAGTCACATTTTAATTTTTTTCTTCATAATAAAATTTTAACGAATATTTATTGTAAAAATAATAAGTTTTATTATATACCAACTATGAATAAATAATTGAAAAAAAAATAAATAATAAATATATCTTTTAACATAAATAAACATAAATATAATAGGGGACAAATAATCTCATAGAAATAATAACGTTTTAAATTTCTAAATTCATATATTATTTTTATTATCAACTGTTTATTAGATAAATTTGGTTACTATAAAACTACCTCATTATTGTAATGTAATAGAAACCTCTAAATCAACTAATTGAGAATCTTGACATTCTTTTAAAACAATAAAGAAATAAAAAAAAAATTAGTAATTGTTGGATTAATTAAGTAAAAGCAATAATTTGAGCATAATACCTTCATTATTTTCTTCATCATTAAGATATTTCGAAGTAATAATAGATGAGTTAACGGATTTTGATAAATTTTTAAATGTAAACATTCTACTTGTATATATAGTATCAGGTATTTTTTCATATGAAGTTGAAATATTTGGTATTTCTTTATCAGCTTCTTTAAACATAGCTTTAATTTCTTTTCCTTTATATCCGCATATTTCTTTTTCTTGATCACTTACAATAGAATAATAACAACCCCAAATTAATTCTTTTAATTCACTGGCTGTTGGTCTTTGGTTTGGATTAGCATTCATACATTTATGAGCTAACTTCATATAAATTTCAGGAGTTCCCTTTTCAAATTCTGGCCTAAGTCCATTACATATTGCTAATGCTAATTTATGATTATGTTTTCTATCATAAAAAGGTGGTTTTCCAGATGATAATTCGACCATAATTACACCTACACTATAAATATCAGAAGATAAAGTATATGGTTCNTTATTTAAAACTTCTGGGGCAATATATGGCAATACTCCACATATTTTATCATCTGATTTTTGTTCATTTGCTGGTCCAGATAATCCAAAATCTGAAATATAGGAATTGATTCCAAGTAATATATTTCCACTATGAAAATCTTTATGAAAGTATCCTAATTTATGTAAATTTTTAAGGTCGTTCAATATAGTAGTTAAATAAACAATTTTATCTTTCCACAAAATGTTGTTAAAATTACTAGAAAGAAAGCTTCTTAAATTGCCATACTTCGCAAATTGTATTACCATCATAAATTCTTCAGTTTCTGGGTCTTTGGACATTCCATAAAATTTTAAAAGAGTACTATTCGAGTTATAAAAACTCCAATGTGTTTTAAGCTATTATTCAAATTTAAAATAAATAAAATTTAATTTAGATTGCTATTAAAATAAAAAACACGCGTGTAAAATATACGGTACCTCATTTAAATAATCAGCTGACATATTCTGCGATCCATTTAACATTTTCAAAGCAACTGTTATAGGTTCAGGTTTACCTTTTTTCCAACTTCCATCATCTTGTCTATAATATTTTGCTTTACCATCAATCCATGTTGCAGAATATACTCTTGCAAATCCACCTTCACCAATTTGTTTTATATCCTCAAATTTATCAAACGGAACCCATTCAAGAAATAATGGATAATAAGCACCACTATCAAAATGAAGTTTTGCATTATAAATCGTATCCTTGATAAATTCATCAACATCATGATTCCCACTAGTCCATCCTTCTATTATGTGACGAGGAATACATTCTTTACACCATAGCTTTTTATATTTATTGCAACAATCCATAACCATCATAAATTCTTCAGCTTCTGGGTCTTTAGTCATTCCATAAAACTTTAAAGAACTAGGTTCTGCGTTAAATAATTTCCAATGTGAGTTAAGCTATTTAAAATAAATAAAATTAACTTAAATTGCTATTAAAAAAAAAATACACGTGTAAAATATACAGTACCTCATTTAAATAGTCAGCTGACATATTCTGTGATTCATTTAACCTTTTCAAAGCAACTGTTATAGGTTTGGGTTCTCCTTTTTCCCAACTTCCATCATCTTTTCTTTCATATCTTGCATTACCATCAATCCATGCTGCAGAATATACTTTTGCAATTCCACCTTCATCAATTTGTTTTATATCCTTAAATCTATCAAATGGAACCCATTCAAGAAATAATGGAAATTCTCTTTTACCATATCTAGGATATTTTGCATTATAAATCGTATCCTTGATAAATTCATCAATATCATGATTTCCACTAGTCCATCCTTCTATTATGTGACGTGGAACACATTCTTTACACCACAATTTTTTGCGTGGTTTATAACAATTTTCATGATTGATGATTACTGAATTATCAGAAACAGTTAATTTGTTAAATTCAGATTCTACTTGAATTTCATTATTTAAACTCATTTTTATATTTTTAATTCGAAAAAATTTGACTTTGTAAAGGGAATTTCACGTTTGTTTAAAAAAAATTGTTCGAATATATTTCAATAAGTAATTTGACGATCGGATGACAATGACAATGCATTATTACTATTGTTCAGAATTTTGTACATCATTTATCACATGATTTGGCTATTAGTAACAGCGTAAATATAATAGTTAAATGTGGAAATAAATTATTATAATATTACTAATTTTAAAAGTTTACGTTGTCATTAAATGGTAAGAAAAGAGAAATAAAATATTACAATAAAATAAAATATTAACATAACTTCATGCGAGTTTAGATTTTAAAATAAATTTAACCTCTTTTTTATTTTTTTTATTCGAAAAATTTGGCGAATAAATTTCACTGAAGATCAAAAAAAGTCGCATTTTTTAAAAAATGTGATTACGTAATTTTCAAGATAAAATATTTTAATAAAAAAAATTATTTGTATAATAATAAATGTAAACGGAAAAAAAATTTAAAATTAGTATGGGCATTTATTGTCATTAATTTTCAAAAGAATAATGAAAATAAATTTGAAATTGACGGATACAATTATTTGTAATGTTAACTCCTACAAATATTATTGATTCAAGTGATGAAAATAAGATCTCTTTATCAGTAAAATGCACAACCAATTTAAATGTCTATAATACAAACAAGGACATACGCGACTACAACAATATAATATTTAATTAAGAGAATATTTTTTTTCTATTATAATCAATTAAATAAGTGTGTCTAAAGAGTATAAATTCTATACAAACATAAACTACCTATTCTTGCTTCCAATGAAATAGTACTATATATTTATCTCCCAATTCTCAATTTTATATATATAAAAAAGCTTCCTGAAAAAATTATATAATTTTTAAACGTGACATTCTTTACATAATTTTTTTTTTAAAAAAAAAATTTACTCAAAATTCTATATTCTATGACTTTCATGTGATTCTTACATTATTACTATGCCATCTAATTACATGTGATTATTATGTCACTTAATTAACTATCCATCCAATAAACTTCTAGACAATTAATAATACATGTGTATTTATATTCTAAGTTATCTTATAAACTATTAACTATATACTATGTTACTATTTTTCTATCTAATATGTACCATTACAACATAAATACTGTCATATAAAGAATGATCCACTCTATTTGAAATTGTTTTAGTTGTTAAATTGTATAATTGGCTATAAACTAAAAAAGGGAAAAAGATGAACATCTAAATTAAAAGAAAATTTTAAGGAAATCTTTAAAACTCAATAGTTTATTGGGCATCAAAGATTTATAAAAGTTTGCGTATAATGGAGGCTGCAGTTGTCCATCTCATTTTGTTTGTATAGATCCACTTATCAGGTTGAAGATTGATACTAATACTAACAGTTGATTGGTGTTTTCTGTTAACATTGATTCTTCCGATAGTATAATGTTCTCTACATCCATTGGTATTTCTGTTGAGAGTATATGAAATTGATAGGTATCATATTGGAAAGTGTCTGGAGGAGATATATAAATTTTTTTTTAAAAAGTAATTTTTTTTTTAATTAAAAAAAAAAAAAATTTCTAAATTTAGTTGGATGATTCAATCTGACGGATGATCTGACAGATGATACGGATTATCCGTCGCGGATTCGGATTATCCTTGACGGTTGACAGATCATACGGATCACATGTTTCTCAGATGATGGATGACGGATGAAATCAAAATTATCTTTATCTATTTCTTTAATACTTTCAAATTGATCATAAGGTACCTATTCAAACATTATATCATTCGTCTAACAAATTTTAATTGTATGTTTTGAATAAAATCTTCATTTCCACTAAATCATTTGTTTAACCATTTATAACTACATTTGTGATCCATAGTATCGTCTAGAGTTGATTTTATAGAATTTATTTTTTTTTTTTTTTTTACTTAAAAAAAATCTTCAAGTATGCAGATGAAAATTTCTTAGCAATGATTAATGCTCAACAATAGTAATTAAGAAAATAAACTATTCCCTGAAAAGGATATTATTAATCATTTCGGTCAGCCAGAATCTAAATGGAATAAGGGGAAACCTTATAATTCTAGTCAATAATATATTATGAGTAACAATTAAGACTAGACACGCATTATATTTTTTAAATTTTCTTTTTTAAAATTTTCAGACTTTTATGTGATAATACAATTATAAGCATTGGATTAAATTTTATCTGTTACATTAAATTTAAATTATAGATTATGAAAAAAAATCAGTTAAAAATAATAACCGAAAATTTTATTTAAAATAATTAGAAATGACACCATAAAATTTTTTAATTCCAATGTAATTTGTAATTTTGGCCTGAATTAGTCGGCCCGAATTATTAATCAAAAAATTTTTATATCTGACTAAATTCTTGAAGATTAAATATTAAACAATAAATAAATTTAGGAAATTTCTCTTTCTTACAAGAAATTATGACCTTATCATATTTATATGAGGAACAAGAAGAAGAGAAAGACTATAAATATCATAAGCATATACTTTACCTAATAAAATATGTTACCCCTTTATTGTAATGTGATAGAAACCTCTAGGTCAACTAATTGAGAATCTTGACAATCTATAAAGCAACAAAAAAAAAATAACAATTAGTAATGTTTGGACTTATTACATAACAGCAATATAAATTTGGTCACAATACCTTTGTTATTTTCTTCATCACTAAGATATAATGAAGTAATAATAAATGAATTAATTGGTTTTGATAAATTTTCAAATGTAAATTTTCTACTTGTATATATAGCATTAGGAATTTTTTCATATAAAATTGAAATATTTGGTATCTCTTTATCAGCTTCTTCAAAAATAGCTTTAATTTCTTTGCCTTTATATCCAAATTTTTTATTTTCTTGATAAGATTCATTATCATCAAAAGAAGTATACCAAAATTCAATTATATCATATAATTCACTGACTGTTGGTCTTTGATTTGGATTAGCATTCATACATTTATGAGCTAATTTCTTATAAATTTCAGGAGTTCCCTTTCCAAATTCTGGCCTAAGTCCATTACATATATCTAATGCTAAACGTAAATTATGTTTTCTATCATAAAAAGGCGGTTTTCCGGACGATAATTCGGCCATAATTACACCAAAACTATAAATATCAGAAGATAAAGTATATGGTTCTTTGTTTAAAACTTCTGGGGCGATATATGACAATACTCCACATATTTTATCATTTGATTTTTGTTCATTTGCTGGTCCAGATAATCCAAAATCTGAAATATAAGAAGAAATAGTCTTATCAGAATTTTGATTTTGTAATATATTTCCACTATGAAAATCCTTATGAAAATATCCTAATTCATGTAAATTTTTAAGGTCTATTGTTGAACCAAATAAATATTTAATTTTATCCTTCCACAAAATGTTGTTAAAATTACTTGAGAGAGCACATCTTAAATTTCCTTGATCTGCAAATTGCATAATCATCATAAATTCTCCAGTTTCTGGGTCTTTTGTCATTCCATAAAATTTTAAAGAATGAGTTTCTACATTAAATAATTTCCAATGTAATTTAAGCTATTATTCAAATTTGAAATTAAATAAAATTAATTTAAATTGCTATTAAAAATTAATTAAAACAAAAAATACATGTGTAAAATATACTGAACCTCATTTAAATAATCAACTGACATGTTCTGTGATCCATTTAACCTTTTCAAAGTGACTGTAAAAGGTTCGGGTTTTTCTTTTTTCCAACTTTTATCATCTTGTCTATAATATTCTGCTCTACCATCAATCCATGTTGCAGAATATACTTTAGCAAATCCACCTTCACCAATTTGTTTTATATCTTTAAATCTATCAAATGAAACCCATTCAAGAAATAATGGACAATAACCATAAATTTTTGTATTATAAATCGTATCCTTGATAAATTTATCAATATCATGATTTCCACTAGTCCATCCTTCTATTATGTGACGAGGGACACATTCTTTACACCATAGTTTATGATGTGGATATTCTTGTTTATAACAATTTTCATGATTAATGATTACTGAATTATCAGAAACAGTTAATTTGTTAAATTCAGATTCTACTTGAATTTTATTATTTAAACTCATTTTTATATTTTTAATTCAAAAAGTTTGACTTCGTAAAGGGGAATTTCACAGTTGCATTTGCTAAAAAATTGGGCACTGATAAAAAAGTAATTCGATGATCGGATGACAATTACTATGTATTGTACCCTAAAATTTTGTACTACATGTATGTATTTATCACATGATTTGGCTAAAATAAATATTTAGTTTAAAAGAACTTTGAATTTAATAAATTGATTCTTGTTATAGAAGGATGGACAGAATATAATTACGTCAGAGTTCAGTCGCACTAGCTAATTTTATATTCTGGACAATTGGATGATTTTGCAAACAATACCGATGCTACTGTGACTATAATAATTTTTTCAAATAATTATTACAAATTTATCATCGTATTTTTATTGATTTTTTTATAATCTACATCCAAAAATGCTTTTGAAAATACATATATTCTATATATTTTAAATATTTTGCAGGGCATAGGACGATACAATACAGTTAGGGATGGCAAAAAACATGTTTTAAAACAATTTCGGTGTTTTAAAACATGTTTTAAAAATTGTTCTAAAACATTGACTACGGCGGATTGGCAACATGCATAATTAGAGAATTCATTGTTTTTTCTTAATTATGCATGTTTGCTATCAGGTTACTTCGAGCTGTAAATACAAAAAAGTACCTTAGAAATACAAAATTATTGCTTAGAAATACATTATTCATAAAATATAATTACATTATTTATTATAATGATCGTCAATCAATGTTTTAAAACAAAAAAAAAACTGTTTTAAAACATCGTGTTTTAAATCACGTGCCATCCCTAAATACAGTACGTTTTAAATTATATTTATTATTTTTGTATATAGATTATGACAGCATGAAAAAATCAGACAAGCTTTTCTATAATTAATAACTGTGCCACAAATATTTTTATTTACCGTATCCAAATTTTTTTTTATTTTATTATTGAACGTATAGGGGATAAAAATGGGGCTTCAAATTCAAAAAATCCTACGATTTGTATAAAAAAAAAGGAACTAATTAAATTACTAATTATAAACTTAAATTATGCTTTAATTGTTTAGAAAAAGCCAACAAAGTTTTTCGTAAACATAAACAATATCAGATATTATTGGTTCTTTAAATTGAGGCGCACATAATATTGTATGTGCCATATATCAGCAGATTTCAGCCACCTTACGATTTTAGCATTCTTATTTAACATTCTTTACTATTTTTTTAAGCCATTAATCTGACACTTTTTAATCAATCCTGCATCGAAATCTTTTTGAAAATCTCATGTTACAACAAACCTTTTTTTAAAAAGAAAATTTTTCGTCTCACGTGTTGACACATGTGGCTGATATTTTGTAACCCAACTTGAAATTTCAAGTTAAGGTAATAAGATCACCAAGCCCTAATTTCCAAACCGGGACGCATTGCCTGAATTTTTTGAAATTTGGCGCAATGCTTACCCTTACATATTTAAATCAAATTGGGTAACAACAAATAAGGTAAATTTACGTAAAACCGACTCTAAGCCAAATCAATATCATTAATAAAATTTAATACAGTCTATAAGATCATCTAAAAAGTAAAACAAACGGTATTGTAAACAATACGTTCGTGTGAAAATTATATAATAATTTTTTTGTTTTTTTTTGTGTATTTAAACGAATGAATTTTTTAGCTCAAAAATATTTGATTAAGCCAGTTATATTTTCCTTTTTTTTGTGCCTAAATAATTTTATAAATCTTTGAATTCTATAAGAAAAAAATGAATTTTTTAACTCAAAAATTCTTCATTCTCGCCACACTACTATTACTTTTAACTGCGCCAAAATTATCACTGACAAGAACTGCGGATGAATGGAGAACTCGTACAATATTTCAGTTATTAACTGATAGGTTTGCTCAGACGCCTGGTCAAGAAAATCCTCAACTTTGTTCAGATAACACAAATGAAAAAGAACTTAGACATTATTGCGGTGGAACTTTTTCAGGAATAAGTAGTAAACTTGATTACATCAAAAATTTGGTAATTTATGAACCTTTATCACAACAAGATTAAATGATATTATATCCTAATATTAATAATTCAATTGTTCCTATTTTAAAGGGATGTGACGCAATTTGGATTAGTCCAGTCGTAAAACAAATAGAAAATGAAACTATATTCGGTGTTGGATGGCACGGATGTAAGTTTGATTAACCAAATATGGAAATTTATTTTTGTAATTTAATTAATTTAATTGATTTTTTTTTTCGTACATTTTTAGATTGGGCTCAAGATATTTATCAAGTTAATCCACATTTTGGTACGGCTGATGATTTAAAAAATTTCGTAACAGCTGCTCATAATAAAGACATTTGGGTTATGGTTGACGTAGTAGCGTAAGAATTTATTACATTTATAGTTACACACGACTGTTTTATACCGCAGTAATTAAATAATTAAATAATGTCATTTTTATTTTTTTTTAGAAATCATATGGGACCACAACCAAATTTAACTCCTAGAACTGATGAATACGTTAAAGCTTATAATCCATTTAATACGATTGACGATTATCACTTTTATTGTCCTATTACCAATTATAATGATCAAGGAAATGTTGAATACTGTAGTCTTGGCGCCCCTGACGTTCCTTTACCTGGTATGTTTAAAAAAGAAATTAAAAATTAAAAATTTTATTGTATAATTTTATTTAAATAAATATTTTCCTTACTATTTTCATTGCGTTACCATATCAAAAGATCTTGATACAGAACACCCTGCCGTGGTCACCGAACTTAATAAATGGATAAATTGGTTGGTCAAAGAATTCAATTTTGATGCAATACGTATAGATACAGTAAGACACGTTCGTCATGATTTTTGGGATGCGTTCGCAAAAAGTAGTGGAGTATTTTCAATTGGTGAAATACCAAGTGGTGATTCAGGATTTGTAGCATCATATCAAGGACATATAGATAGTACATTAGGATATCCGTTATATTTTAGTTTAGTAAATTTATATTCAAATTCCGGTGCTAATATGTACGGAATGAGAGATATTATAAATAATAATAGAAAATTCTATAATGATACTAGAATACTTGGAAATTTTATTGATTCTCATGATCAAGAGGTAGGTCACTAAAAAAAAAAAAAGTTGTAAATTTTCATTTGAAATAATTTAGTTAACATATTTTAATTTGAATTCATTATAGAGATTTAATCATAGAACTCAAGATAAAGTTTTAACTCGCAATGCATTAGCCTTCGTCTTATTAATGGATGGTAAGTTCCTTTTTACTTTATTTATTAAATTTTTAATTTTTATTTATTTTAATAAAATTTCACATTTTCTTATTTTATTTTTTACACATAAATATAGGCATTCCAATAATATATCAAGGAGTGGAACAAGATTTTGGCGGAAATCCAACAGGAAGAGATCCTTTTAATCGTGAAGCACTCTGGCCATCATCTTACTCTCAATCGACTCCCACGTATCAATTTATCGCCAACATCAATGCATTTCGTAAAGTATTACCTACATCATTCTACACTTCTCTCTCGATTGAAGCATGGATAGATGAACACATTTACGCCTTTCGTAAAGATAAAGCATTAATCATCACTTCTAATTATGGTGGAAATAATCCAAATAGAGATTTAGTAATTCAAGGAAATGGAATATGGCCAGTTGGTGATGTATTGGTTAATATCGTAAAGTGTGAAGAAAAAATTACTATTGATGGATATTCAAATGTACCAGTTAAAATTGATGGTGAACCAAAAGTACTTTATCCTGCAAATAGTTTGAAAGGTAGTCGTATTTGTGGTTTGTAAATAGAGGGAAATAGATTTATTTGATTTTTTTTTTGTTAATAATTAATAGAACAAACTAATAATAAAGATTTTAATATTTACAATTAAATTACTCTTGATTCATTAAAAGTCGACAAAAATTTTTTTTTTTAGTGAGCGACTGTGTGTATAAATATAAAAAACATACGAATTTGGTAACAGTTTTTGTTTTTTTTCACAAACGGTTCTTAGTAAAGATATTCTAGATAAAAGTCTATGGTTATTTAACAAAATTTATGGAAATCCACCAAAAAAAAATACAAATTATTGAAGGAGTTAATAAAAATAAAAATAACCTTAACAAATGTAATTATAATATTGATTTTTTATTGATTCATTTGCGTGATACATTAAATGGTCTACGTGATGATGATAAAATAGAACTTTTAAAAAGTGTTAAACATATATTTATCGTCTAAAGCTACTGATCCAAATGATAAATATTCAATATTATCGATGTTAATTACGTTAAGATTTATTCTCCTTCCTAAGTTCGGCAATCTCAGCTAAGAGCTTGAATTCTCTCAATGAATCAATGGATTGCATGTTCGATAATAATTTTTTACATAAAACGGAATAATTCAAAAGTTCGTTAACATAGATAAAAAACCGTGACAAAATGTCACAATCGGAATTATTGATTTATTGATGTAAAAAAAATACATACAGTATCATTACAATGTGAAATAGAGTCTCTATACTAATGCCTGCTGGTGTTTCGTTTATCTAAGTTATCTAAGCTATCTATATACTATCATATCCCAATATTAACTCTAATCCGATTTCATTTGTCCCAACATCGATATTCTGGATAGAATAAAATGGTCGTCAGTTATGCATAGAACATGCAGAGCCAGGAATAAATTAACAGTATTGACCTTAAGTATGTTCTCCGCCTAATAAGATCAAAATTTCTGAAAAAAAATAGATATTAGCTTTGCAAGTTCAGGGTCGCTTGCACATTCATAACCGAAAAAGTATATTTCATTCATACCTTAATTGCAAATTGTCTTGTCCGGATGTTTTTGCTCGGAGGAAATAAGAAAAAAATTTTTTTATATACTAAGGGATTTACTTGCATTGAAAATTTTAGTTACTGCGCTTTTTTTTTGATTGTGTAAATCTCTGTGTAACTGTGTTGCAAGTAGACTGATGAGTGATGAGTCGCGTACTGATTCAAGTATTGTCATAAATACCATAAATACTCAGTTATATATAGACACATCGTCTAATAAATATTTAGACACGTCTCTTAAATCTCTCAAAAATATCTTCTAATAACAGTCTATTAACATGGAAATCGTTAATAACTATTATAATGAATTTAATCAATTGAAAACTAGAAATGCGTCGATAAGCGAGACTTTTGTAACAACTAAAGGAGAAATATTAGATGAAATTTTCAGAGACTCTGACGGAAAAGACAAGGACGTTTCAATCCATTTGATTCAACTTTTTGAGCAAAAGGACAAGGTTATGAATAATACCTTTATATTAACTGAAAATGTGTTAAAGTTGTTGCGAAGAAAAGAATTATTACGTTACAGAGATAAAGTCAGTAGCTTTAATCAAGAAGTGGAAAAAAGATTGGGGTCTGATACTTGGAAAGAGATATTGACTATTTTCAATAGGAAAATATATACAGGAAAAGAATTTAAAAAAGACGACGACAAATATCTTACAGAGCTAGAGAAAGTATTAGATAAAGTAGATATAACAAAAGTTGAATTTGAATTATTGTTCAGGATGAAACGTACTAGCAATGACGAATTTCATCAGAATGAAATAAGAACTTTGGAACAAGATTTAAAGAGTCTTGATGTCGATTTTCCCAACGATTTAAAAGATTTAAAGGTTCCTTTAAAGAAGCTTCTGCTTGCTTTAAAAATTTGGTGGGACTAAATTCTTGAATCAACACGATTTTAATACTTTTTTCACTTCATCTCCAATTTGCTCTATACAATTCAACTAGTTTTCTATATCATTAAATTTATTAATTCATTATATTCATAATAATTTATGTTTTCTTCCTTTATATATTGCTTTATATTACTTATTGCTGTATATTAAAAATAAAAAACTGTAAATAAATACAAAAACTCTATACCTGAATTACTCCGCATATTCTGAATTAAGTATCAAATCGTATTTTTTATACTAATGATGTCAACCTATCTACAGTATTCCTAAATTCTAATTTGATTTTTTCTCACAAGATCCTTACCCTTTTCATTTCCCTCTCTCCGCTTCGAGAAACTTCCACTGACTTTTGTACCATAAAATATGATCAAGGACTTTTATTGTCTTACACAACAAGTAAGGGCTTCTTTTACTGTCTAGCGTATGAAATACAATTTTTCCGCATCTGCCATACTTTATGGATATCATACTTGTGTTTGATTTGCGTTTGCGAGATAATAAAGACAATCTGAATGGGGACTATGCAAAGCTTCATCTTTTTTGGACAGTAGCTTGATCAAATGTCACGGTCTTAATAACCTAAAATTTTGTTGACACACTCCAAATAAAAAAAAATCACGTGATTTGGGCGAACTGAGTTCGCCGAAATTTGCCAAGAAAAAAATTTATTAATACATCCATAAATAAATACAAAGTTCGGGACGTAGCCCATGATACATGACAAATTTTCTATGCTATAGTGTCCTATACATTTATTTTTTCAAATGATACTCCTCTATCCTAGCTCTCTTCCTGTCAGGTTCTTCCTCCGCACATGCCCTATCCTTTAACAAACCCACAATTATTCCTAAGATCTCTTTCACACTATTACATAATGATTTGTATGAGTTGGAGTTCAGGTCCAAGGCCTTCTTAGTAAATTCGATCGAATACACAGTGTCACTTGCCTTGGATATTTTTCCAGGGCTATATAGGAGAAAATGCCAATCTCGACCTGTTGTGACGAAACCATAGAGATAGTCAAAATCATCATCGCCCCGCTTTCTCTTCCTCTTATTCGTCTCGCATGCGCTCTTAAGTTGTTTGATATTCTGAGCGAAGCCTACGGGAACTTTATGTTGCTTGTCTTCCATGATGCAAATAAGATCCTTGGCTTCCTAGAGTGAAGGATGATGAATTAGTATATTGACTAAAGTCAGATTTCTCAAACATCCAAAATAAAATTATTCACCTACCTTGATTGCATAATAGACCCGACCTTTACTTTCTTCACCAACTATTCCATATTGAGGACGCATGCTAAGCTCCTTATTTGTTTCGTCCATGACGATATGGATGGAAGCGTGAAGAAGTGCTACTACATATTCATTACGCATAGCCTCCAAGCTATCTGGTTGTAAAGTTCAGTAGGAGCGCAACCTACCCAAAATCTCTTCCATACAATGCTTGAAAACCTTATTACTATCTTGAATTTCATATGTTGGGGGGAGAAGAGCAGGATAGAATCTATACCATCGGAGTCAAGACCATATTCCGCTAACACCTCACTCAAACTGAGGTACGAGGAGAACGCTTTTAATTCTTTATCCTTACACTCCTTAGCGAAGTCCGCGAGCCTTTTCGCAGGACCACCTAACATTCCATAATGCTCAAACTCTTCTTTGCTCGTCTTAAGGAAGTCACGACCCATTATTTTTTAATTCTAATCATCCAACTTTTGTTTATACAAATTTGAGAATGATTTCTTTCAAGCGATATGCTGAAAAATTAAACGAAAAAATTTAATTATACAGAAAAATTGATAACATTGGATAAGGAAAAGAAAGCTAAATGTTTAGATCAGAATGCATACTTTAAATAGTAATAAAATATTCTAGTTCAATTAGTAAAAAATTAAGACAAAAGAAATGTTCTCAATGTCAGTTAATTTTATTTTTAATCAAAAAGGATTGTAAATGGTGAATATCACACTCACAGCAACCAATATTTTTAATCATATCAGAAATATCATGTTCCAAAAATGAAAATTTTTGAAAAATTAAAAAGTATATACAGTATATTTATAACATTTATAACATCTTACCTTAATTAATAATTCAAGGTTCTTTTTATCAGTTGATAAATTCGTAAGTAAGGAGAATGATAGGTTGTAAATTTTGAGACAATTTTAGTAAAAATTATTATCATATTTTTTTTTTCAAGAAAAAATATTGAAATGTAAAAAAAAAAATTAATTTCAAACTTGTAATAATTCGAAATACATGACTAAGACCACCTTCACCTATTTGTTTTATATCTTCAAACTATTAAATGGAATTCATTCAAGCAATAATGGACAATATTATCATCATCAATATAATCATCGTCAAAAGTTTGAATTATAAAATCGTATCCTTGATAAATTCACCAATATCATGAATTAGAAATATTTATTATAATCATCAAATACAGTTTCTATTATTTATATATTTTT
>QKYT01000272.1:0-19284 GCA_003550305.1 Glomus cerebriforme | reverse complement strand
ATTGGCAATCACCATCTTTTTTCTTCAATAAAAAATTTCACTTAAAAAAAAATATATTTTATTATAAAGTTTTGGGGTATACTTTCCAAGAATATACAGTATTACTATATAATAAAAAAATATATATATTTTTGATAGGGATGGGTCCCTCCAATTTTTTTTAAAAAGTTCGTTTAAAAAAAAAAAAAGAAATTGAATGAATACTTTTTCATAATCCTTATTGAATAAATTATTCACAATGCTAACTTTTTTTATTTCTTTTAAAAAGAAAGGTGGTGAAAGTTAAAAAAAATTCCTAACAGCTGAATTGGGGTTCCTATACAATTTCGGATAGAGGCTTTTTTAAACTTTCCATAATTAAAAATAAGCCAAAGAAAAAAAGATAAGGAGAACATTATTCAAGATTATCTTTTTTAAATAAATTTATTATTTGATAATAGTATATTTTTATTTTTTTTAAAAAAAAAAATTGATGACCGGAGATAAGATTTCTTCTAAAGGCAAATATGATGCAATTATATCATGAAAAAGAAAAAAAAATTACAAAAAAATGAACTGATTTTTACTGTAGATAAGCATGAAAAGACGTTACAAATAGAATAATTAATAGGAAACTTTATGAAGGGACGAGATTAAAATAGTTAAAAGAATATGTGAAGAAAGTTTAAAATGAACATGACACTAGAATTTCATAAATTGATATTAATTAATAAGGTAAATTTTTTATAACCAAAAAAGGGTTGAAATTAAAAGTGTGTTTATTTAAATCATATCAAAATTTAAACTAGTTAGTATAGCGACAAATTAAAGATTGATCTGTGAGAAAACTGCAGTGTTATTTTTATTTTCATATTCCTTACAGTCTTTTAAACAATCATTAGTATTTTAGGTAATATTGAAAAAATTTGGGGTTGAAGTTGAAAATCAATTATTCTATTAATTCATCTTGAAGTGTAAATTCATATTATTTTTTTTTCATTCTTAGATAAAACAATGTTTTAAAATGTGGAATGTAGACTAATTAATACGGATGTGATGATATTCATTAAGGTATGTACATATAAAAACTGATGGATTACTCAATTTTGAATTTTAACCAGCTGGTTGCACAAATAATTTGATCAAAAGACGCATGTAAATGCATGATCTAATATAAATTAAAAACATAAAATCATTTTTTTTTTGTTACTATTATATTTGGTTAAATTTTAAATAATAAAATTATATTGTCAGCTTATCTTTTGTAATCACTAGTCTATATTTGTCTTTAGACATGCTTGCGTCAGCAATGATGCAAGATACAGTATATGATCATATTATTTATTATTTCTTAGAACAATGACATGAATGAATCCACATCCATCGATTATGAAGATTTTTTTTATCAGAAAATCTTCATTGTTGTATTCTTGGGAATATTATATGAAAACGTCTGGGGTTTGAACCCTTTTCTCTTTTAATATATCATAAATATATATCTATAGTTAAACGAAAATGAAAAAAAAATTTTAAAAGATAATACATTTAAATGATCATATCCTGTATTCAGCTCATTCAGTTCATTTATTCCATTTAATATGTTTCTTTTAGTTTTTTACTTTATAAATTATATATTCTAATATACATATAGTTATTACATTATATAAAAAAAATACAACCAAAAATAGAATAGATGAATTATAATTGCATGTTATCAGACGTGATGTCAATGAAACAAAAAGCATTGCACCATTTTAAACCAATTAAATATTATTTTTTTTCTTACGCTAAACTGTAATGTAATCATATAATCAGTAATCTTTAGAATTTTTTTTTCATTATCAACTATAAAGTATTGTACGCAGTATGTTATTGTTATTTAAATTTGGAAATAAACCAAAATCTTTTGTGATTGCTTATCACTTTATCAAATTCTATTGGGATGCAATTTTATGTATTAGATATTTCTTCATGCATCAAATTTTGAACAAACAGTAATTATGATTGAAAAGTCAGGTAAAATTATTTATCAAATAAAAATTCTTTATCTCCATTTATGATGCAATTCAATACAATTGATAGGTACCTTTTTTTATGCCATTTCTACTTTTGTATATTCTTTTTATATTAGCAATATACAGTAGATGTTTAATAAAATAAATTTCAAATGATTTTTTTTTAGAATATATATGTAAATGAAGTTCTTAAATTCTTAATGTAATAATTTTATTCCCTTGCTTGATGGGAGAATTTGGAAGCAAAATTTCATTGTCTGCGAATTTTTAATTTATTAATTTATATACATACTATATATCAGATATATATTTTTTTTACCAGATATAATTCATCTCAATTCCGTTCAAAATTTCATATATAAATAACACGCAAAGTCTCATTTTTCTCCAAAAAAAATAAAATAAAATAATAATAATAATAATAATGACAATAATAAATTTCCTTTTACCCCTTAAAATATTTAATATCTCATTCAAACAAAAGTATGGAATCATCATTATCACAATCATCACAAAATAATCTGAATAATTCAACTAAACCAAAAAGTAAATATAGGATGAGATTATGTGATGCTCCACCTGAATTATTGGAACTTATTAATCATTCTGAAAAGAGTAATGAAGGATTAAGTAAAGTGGGCTTATCTGTTAAAGGATTTCCATTAAAAACTATCAATTCCTTTCAGTCCATAACCAAATTATCAAAAAAAATCTAAAAAATAAAAAAAAAATAAAAACAATAGTACAGTATTACTAGGTTCATAGTGGATCATAGAATATTAGAATCCCCCATCATCATAACAAAATCATTTTATAAACCATCACTTTCTCTGATACAATTTGATGAATTAATGAAAAATATTGAAAAATTAAAACTTGATGTGATTTNAGTTCATANTACAACTCCAAGAACTACATGGNTAAGCAAACCATTAACAATAATAAACCTTCCATATTATGAGTTTTTGCATCCAGAAGAAGCTCATGTAGCTTCAACTTTACGTCTCGCCCCTATTAAATATCTTTCAGCAAAATATACTCTTATATCAACTGCAAGAAGATATTATAATAAATCATTTCCATTCCATAAGAGTGATGCACAATTACTACTTAGAATGGATGTTAATAAAGCAAGTAAACTCTGGGAATTTTTCAAGAAAGTTAAATGGATTTAATTTATAAATCTTTATATCAATTTTTTTTAATATATATATATGTATATTTTTTTTTTGAAATTGTTTATTAAATTTTTTTTCTTTATATTTATATATTTTTTATTGTGTTTTTCTTATTTAGAAGAACATCTTTATTTTAATGATGTTAAAAAATACAAAAATTTATCGATTTCGATCATTTTATATGATAAGTTTTTTCTTATTAATAATAAAGGAATAAAATAAATAAAGGAAAAGTTCAGAAAAAGTTAATTGCATATTTTTTTAATTAATGATATTTTTCAATGCTAACATTATGTCNGAAATGTGGAAAATAAAAATTCTCTTTCCTTAGCATAATTATTCAACCACTTTATATTAATTAATGATAAATGACAACAACAATAATCGAATGTTAAATGCAAATAATACTTATCCACTCACTACTTAACTATAAAGACCTAAATAATATTTTTACGATAGCTTCTCAAAATGTAAACGGTCTTAATTCAACTAAAAACATTAACTCCCTTTCAATTTGATTATATAGAATTACTCAAAATCCAGCAAAATCAAATAATTTTACAAAATTATATGTAAAAATATATACCAGATACTATTACTTAAATTATTTTTCAGGAACTGTTATTGAGTCCAGAGAGATTAATATTTGATCAACACTTGCTGCCACACATGAGAAGCAAATACCTTAACCCTCTAAATCCTATCCTAATCCTAATCCTTTATCATCCTAACATGATTTTAAGATATAACTCTAATCTAATCAGAATAAATTTAAACAATTAATGATCATCATGTGCCTTTGGCAAGCCCTACACATGATACTTTAAGTATTAGTGAAGTGAATAACGAGATAATTATTAATTTTATTATGCATATTTTTATAATAAAACAATAAAATAGTAAAAATTTATTATACATGAACACGTGTAATAAATACAACCAATCACACAGACGGACATTTTTGTGTCACCGATCCTGGTCTTTAATAGTCCTACGCTACGCTCTGAACTAATTATGACAGCCATCAGGTCTATGAGATATTATGCGAAGTTCAAAATTTTACCAACATAAAGAGATATCATTAATAGTCTGACCAATAATTATAATTGACATTCGCTTCAATTAAATAAAGCATAAAACAAAATCCAGTGATTTTTAGAAATTTTATTTAGTTGGCAAAAAATGAGACGCAAATATGGTATGTTAGGAACAATAAAATTAACATTTGATTGTTAATTCTTGCAATTTATTATTTTCGCAAATAAATTAGCTAGATATTATAATTACTTTTCATTATATTATATTATGTATAATTAATACTTGATTATTAAAAAGGAAATATTTATGACAAACCGTCTAAATCATTAAATAAACGGATTTATCTATTGTCAATATTCATACATTTCACATTCCTTTACAAAATTGATGTTTTAAATGAATTCTTGATTTCTTATTACTTTTATCACTGTTTTCAAAATACGTGACTTTATGTAATGTAATACAAAATAATTTTGTGAAACTCGCGATTTTTGGAAAATATTTGTTTATCTCATGTTTAACTTGTTACTAAAAAATAGCTCGTTTCTTATAAGTAAGTGCATGAATTTTTCAGATACTTTTTTTGAATTCCCCATGAACGAATTTTTTCGTGCAAATTCCGAGCTCGTGATCAAAATTTGGATTCATTACAAATTCAATTTCAATGTTGATCAGAAAACAGTGATAAAACTAAAATATTGTAAATTTTTTTAAATAGTAGTTTAATCATAAATACAAAATACACAATGAGCTCTTTGTTAGTATTGGATAGTTAAATTTAATTCATTTTATTTTTTTTCTTCACAATAAAGTTTTAACGAATATTTATTAATAAAAGTTTGAGATATATTATTTATTAACAATAAAATTAAACTGTTGATTTCCACAATAAGCCCTCCTTTTGTTATATATCATCTCATAAAATACAATAACTTAATAAATATATCTTTTTAGCATGCAATAAATATAAATGTAATTGGAAACAAATAACCTTATAGGAATAAATAAAGTTTTAAAATTTTAATTTAAACATTATCTTCATTAACTGTTTATCAGATAAATTAAATAAAAGATTAGTATTGTTTAAATATATAATATCTAATAAATTATGCTCTCTTTATTGTAATGTGCTAGGAGGAACCTCTAAATCAAATAATTGAGAATCTTGACCTTCATTATTTTCTTCATCATTAAGATATAATGAAGCAATAATAGATGAGTTGATGGGCTTTGATAAATTTTTAAATGTAAATATTCTACTTGTATATATAGTATCAGGTATTTTTTCATATGAAGTTGAAATATTTGGTATCTCATTATCAGCTTCTTTAAACATAGCTTTAATTTCTTTTCCTTCATATCCAAATTTTTCTTTTTGGTCATTTTTTTCTTCTTGGTAATTTAAACGAATAGAATGATACCAAAAATTAAATATATCATATAATTCACTGGCTGTTGGTCTTTGGTTTGGATTAGCATTCATACATTTATGAGCTAATTTCTTATAAATTTCAGGAGTTCCCTTTCCAAATTCTGGCCTAAGTCCATTACATATATCTAATGCTAAACTTAAATTATGTTTTCTATCATAAAAAGGTGGTTTTCCAGATGATAATTCGGCCATGATTACNCCAAAACTATAAATATCAGAAGATAAAGTATATNGTTCTTTATTCAAAACTTCTGGAGCAATATATGGCAATACTCCACATATTTTATCATCTGATTTTTGTTCATTTGCTGGTCCAGATAATCCAAAATCTGAAATATATGTAAATTTACTACATAATATGTTTCCACTATGAAAATCTTTATGAAAGTATCCTAATCCATGTAAATGTTTAAGGTCAATTATTGAATTACATAAATAATAAATTTTATCCTTCCACAGAATGTCATTAAAATTACTTGAAAGGACACATCTTAAATTTCCTTTTTCCGCAAATTGCATAACCATCATAAATTCTTCAGTTTCTGGGTCTTTGGTTATTCCATAAAATTTTAAAGAAATGACAATACTTGTTGAGTTATAAAAACTCCAATGTGTTTTAAGCTATTATTCAAATTTAAAATTAAAAAAAAAATTAATTTAATTTAAATTACTATTAAAAATGAATTAAAATAAAAATACACGTGTAAAATATACCTCATTTAAATAATCAGCTGACATATTCTGTGATCCGTTTAACCTTTTCAAAGCAACTGTCATAGGTTCAGGTGGTTCTTTTTTCCAACTTCCATCATCTTCTCTAATGTATTTTGCTTTACCATCAATCCATGTTGCAGAATATACTTTTGCAAATCCACCTTCACCAATTTGTTTTATATCCTTAAATCTATCAAACGGAATCAATTCAAGAAATATTGGATAATATTTATCATCATCAACATAATTAATTTTTGCATTATAAATTGTATCCTTGATAAATTCATCAATATCATGATTTTCACTGGTCCATCCTTCTATTATGTGACGAGGAACACATTCTTTACACCATAATTTGCTATATCCATTATAACAATTTTCATGATTGATGATTACTGAATTATCAGAAACAGTTAATTTGTTAAATTCAGATTCTACTTTAATTTCATTATTTAAACTCATTTTTATATTTTTAATTCTAGAAAATTTGACTTTGTAAAAGTGTTAAAAAAATTGGGACAATGATAAAAAAGTAAATTGACGATCGGATGACAATGACAATAAATTACTATTGTACCTTAAAAATTAGATTATTGTACTACATGTACATCATTTACCACATGTAAATATAACGAAAAATTAATATTACTAATTATAAAAGTTTACGTTGTCATGAAAAGAGAAATAAACCAATAAAATATGTACTTTTTGATAGGGTTAAAAAAAATGGTACCGTAATAGTTTTATATTAAATTTTTGAAATTGAGACTCCATTCAGTTTATTTTTAACATAAATCGCAAACTTCTTGTTGGAGTCTCATGCAAGTTTAGATTTTAAAATACTTTTTTATTTTTTTTTTATTCGCGAATAATTTCACTAAACATCAAAAAATCATTATGTGACAATACTTGTACTCAAAAATTTTTTAGGAAAATCGGTGTCGCATTTTTTAAATACATGATTATGTAATTTCTTTTAGTATGTGGAATTATTCCAAAGAAATCAATTAATCATACTCTTTTATTGTCATCAACTTTCAAAGGTTTTGCTTTATAACGAAAATAAATTTTAAATTGACGACACAAAACTATTTGTAATGTCAACTCCTACTAATATTATTGATTCAAGTAATGAAATTCATTGAGTATTTCTATGATCACCAATAAGAATCTCTTTATCAGTGAGACTTTTATCGTCAACTTCGAGGTTTTTTTTGCTCCTATACCAATTTATTTTACTTATTTTTTTACATTTTTTACAAGATTTTATTTAAATATTGAAAATGTTTTTTTTTAGAAAACCGAACTTAATTGGTTATTAATATAGACTATAATACAATCAAGGATGTACGCAACTACAAAATATAAAATTTAAAACTTGCTAAAAACTTTTTAGGAAAACATTTTGTTCTATTAAAATAAGTAAGTGTGATTAAAAAGTATAAATTCTTCACAAATATGAGTATAATAAAATATAAAAAACTACGATGTACGACCTATATCCCCTAATTCTGAATTTTATATGTAAAAAAAACATTTTGAAAAAAATTATACTGTATAATGTTTAAGTAAAAAAAAAAGTTACTCAAAATTTTATATTCGAATGTTCATTTTGAATTTAATACTTATTAACTGATTTTAACAATATGTGCAAAAATAACCAATTAATATGTGAGAAATTCTGAAAATTTTTATACATTTACAATATATATTTTATTTTATCAAAATTATATTCCAGTTCTAGATAATGAAAGTATTTTCAAGCAATAGTAACTTTATTAATTACAATTAAGTAAAATAATTAAAGAAATTGTAGTTTCAATTACAAATTTTGTTTAAATTATTATAAGTAACCTTATCAATTTTGATTAATAAGATTTAAATAAAATTTCTTGGTTAGACTGATCCAATTTTACAAAATAAATACTCATTTACAAGATTACTAACTGAATTCTTTACTTAATTACATAAAATTAAAAGATATGATGCAAGTTTTATTAAAAGAGCTAAATATTCAAAATAATTTATTTTTTTATGTATAAAATAACATGATAACTATAAACTTGATGCATGTTACTTTTATTCTTGATGGATAAAGGATTAAAGGTAAGGTATTACAAAAATGAAAAACATATTACTTGTAAACAATATACTGAAACAAACTGAAATTAATTCAAGAAATATAATATTTGAAAGAGTATCAACTGCTGGTATACAATTTAATGTTTTTAAAAAAGTAGGCAAAGGTAGTTTTGCTAAGTATATTCAGCAATATAAAAGTATAGTATAAATAAAAAGATATACGATTCAAATAAACCCGTTAAATTAAATATTTTAAATGAGATATGAGTTTATCTTGACAATTATTAACATATTAAATTATCCGGCTGAAACGATTCATGCAACATTTTATCATAATAATAGTGATTATTAATTATCATATTAATAAAATAAAAAAATAATTAAATAAAAAAAGTTTATACAGTAAATAAATGTTTTTTCGCAATTATTAATTGATTTGAATATTTTAAAAATTAAAAATAAAAATTATCTTAATAAATCTAAATTAATTTTACTAAGTTATCAATTGTTTATTGTTTTATTTGATCCTATTAGCAATTTCCATATTCCCATTCATATAATTTTGTCAAAAATTTTCCATTGTATAATTCATTATTTCTTTCTATTTCTAACTTTTCAAACCTTTTTTTCGTATGTTAATAGAACTTGTTCAAATTATTTTACATTTTATTTCTTGGATATATTATTCCTCTTCTCCAGTTCTCTGCTGGGTATTTTTTATTCAATTATTGCATTCATTATTTTCTCAGTAATTCTCACTTTTTCCACATTTCATAAATAATCTCCAATAGTCCTGGCACTTTCTTATTTTCCATCATATAATTTCTTCATTTATATACTTTTTCTTCAACTTGTTCTTGTTCTTTCTATTTTTTCCTGTGCATTTCTGTTTTTTAGCTTCTTAATTCCTTTTCATTGAAATTTTCATTTTCAATGATCTCTTTAGTCTTCATCAATTCTTTATTCACCCATTTATCTAATTTTAGTTGTTGCTTTCTTGTTATTGTACAAATTGTTATCCTTAGATTCTTCTATCTTTGCTGTTCAAAAGGTCGAATATGACCACTGCATCTTCTTTTTTTCTGCTTTGTATATTTTGTTTCCTCATTTTCTGTTAATAAAATTGTTTCTTTCTTATCAATTTGTTTTGTTAAATCCAATATTAACATGATCTTGATTTATCTTCTTTTTAGGAAAAGCAGGTTTCAGGTTTCAGTATTTTACAGCTATTCTCATCAGATGATATCTTTAAAGTTATTGGATTTTTGAAATAAGTGAGGGAATTTAACCAGCCAGTTAGAAGATAATCAACTATCTGACCAGTTTTCCTTGCCTGATATGAGGAAAATATCAATATACAATATAAGGAAGATAAAGAAGGATTTAAAACTAAACCAAACTAGTCAGTTAGGAGAGACTCAACTAACTGACCAGTTTTTCCTTGCCTGTAATGAGAACTCATATACAATATAAGGAAGATAAAGGGGATTTAAAGGAAATTCTAGGAATAATAAATTATAGAGAAAAAAAATTTTTTAAAAAAATTTAATGAGTATTTATATAGAATACCTTTTTAAAATTTACTAAGGATGAATTATCATGTAATCCCAATATGATTATGAATCAGTCAAATAGTACATTGTGTGACACAACAAATATAAGTTTTCACACATTATTCACAATTTTTAAAATATTGGATGGAGGAAAAAGATTTTGGAAAGGAAATAATCTTATAAAACTTTTATTTATTTTTACTTATTTTTTCCAGTATTGCTATTATAGTTTATTATATTAATTCAATCTAGTGAAAGTTACGCCAACATTACTATTACCCAAATGATTTATATAATATTTAATAATAAATTTCCTAAATAAATAGACATATTTAAAAATAAATGTATATATCCACCATAAGATTTATAATAAATTAAATATTTGTGTGAATTAAATCTTACTTTATTGATTATTTAAAAATTTCAAATAAAATGTCGGTCTTATTGTATTAGTAGTAATATCAGTATTAAATCTATTTCTAGTTATACTTTTTTTTTCTATATTTCTAATCTATTCTAAATAAATCATTAATTTTACTATCTTCATCTTATCCAAATATTGTTTATTACTTTATCTGACACTATTAGCAATCCCATCCAGCAATATTTAATGCTCTCTATTATTCTTCATTTGTTGTTGTTTTTAAACTTATATTTTCATGCATCTTCAACAACATTTTCTATTAATGCCAAATTTCAGTCATTATGACATCTCCGTGTACTTTTACAGCAGTACTTTGTTCTTTCCCACAAAATACATTCCTTCTGTATAATATCTTCCTTTCTGGATAGAATTTACGAATTATCATTTCTAGTGACTAATATACACATCAACTAAATAATGGATAATTCTAATTGGAAATTATTTATTAAAGTCGTATATTACATGATCTCTAAAAGCCGACTGCTGTATTATGTGTTATGATCTTGCAAATATATAATATCAACGCATCTGATGGAAAATCAGAGCAATTTTCTTGAGATTACAACAGCAAACAAATTGGTCATTGTGAATAATTGATTCTTTTTTCACTCTATTCCTTCTCTTCATTATCATTTTTGTCTTCATTTCTGTTTAATGATTTTGTTACTATTTTATTTTTCTCTATCCAAGCAACTCCATTTTTTATTTCTTGTCTTAAAGGAAACATGTTAATTTATTTGTTTTCTCATATTTGCTTCGCATAATTCTCCTGTTATTATTATAGCCTTCAAGTTCTTTTAGGTTGTTTGCTGTTTCTACTCCATATTTTATGTTTAATTCATTCAATTTCTTCTTTTTTTTTATATCTTTTGGTCTTTTTCTCTCTGCAAAACTTCATAACTTTTAATAACTTTATATTCTTGATTTGTAGATCGTTTTGAATGTCTTCCTTTTGCTGTTCTTTTATTTTCTTTATATATCATTACAGAACTACTCTCATGTTATGGTAAAATATTAAGGTGAAAATGAGAGTGAATTCTAATCTAAACCAAACCAGCCAGATAGGATATACTCAACTATCTGATCGGTCTTTCCTTGCCTGATACGAGAAAGACCTCTATATACAGTATAAGGAAGATAAGAAGGAGTTTAAAAGGATAGTTTATTTTTAAGAGGGTTATAGAGAGAAAATAAAATTGTAGAAAGAAACGAGTTTAAAGGGAGAATTCAGCGAATCTAGTTTTTTAAATTTAGAGAAAAAAAAATTTTTTAAAAAATGGTAGGTATTTATAAATTTCTTTTTTTTTTTTTTACCTTTGTAAAATTTATAAAGGATGTGTATTATGTATTATTATGCAGTGTACTATTTAATTTAGATTTATTTGTTCATTTTTATTACCAAATTTATAATCATGAGCTAATGGCCTAGCCAAGTAAAGTATAATGGTACATATGAGTCATAATACGCGTTGTGTAATATAAGCAAGATACTAGATTTTTATTATTATTACATAGGTTTTTCAGTCCTACCACTATAAGAATGGGATAAAAGCTTAAAAAAAAATCATTTATTTCTGGATTTAAATATTTAAACTAGAATCTTTAACTGTAGATGATGAAAATGTTCGTGAAAATGCTCGTCTTGGTGCAATTATTCAATGGATTATTCAAAACACCTTATAATATTTTTCAATTCCCAAATTCCTGATACAATATCGGCTTTATATCGTGACAGAACAAAAGTTCACGACAATGTTAAGATTTTATTTAAAAGTCAAACAATTAGTCTGCAAATTCTCTATTCCTAAAGTTAGAATATTTGGCACGAAGATTGATAGAAAAATTGGAACTTCCTAAATATGCTTTATCCGGTGATAATTTAATTAAGATGGCCTTAATTCTTTTAAAAGCGCGTGAAAATATCCCGGTCATAATTTGTGGTGATGCGGGATGTGGCAAGGTAAATAATTTATTTTATTTATTTTTTATTGATGGTTTCTTAAAAAAATTTCATTTATTGTGTAGTCAAGTTTAATAACTTATTTGGCTAGAAATGTTTATGAGATTTGATATTTTGGAATTATAATTTGTAATGACAGTGGATGAAACTTTACTATTTATTATTAAGAATATACATTTACATTTACAAGTGCAATAGCAGTATATTAGAAATGAAGGTAATAATTTTAAAGTGAAACGTTATTCTAACATCACTACTCTTTTTGGAACTTTTTTGGTGTTGATGTTGTTTCTGGAAGATTTTCAATAGTAAATAACTCTTTTGAGTATGTTCGTAAAGCGATTTTTTTTATTTTATCAACAACCTTAAGTACACCAATTATATCATTCTGTAATCGTCAGAAAGAAATAATTAGAAAAATCAATCAGCAAATCAACAATACATAGAAACATACCTTTAACCGCAACACATCCTTTAGAACAACAAGGCTTTCTGGGACACTTCTTAATGTTGTTCCGATTCGATATTGGCATGACTCAAACACGTAATAATATCCGATGTCCAAATCATAATACATAGCGTACATTGTACCACTATAACCTTTTTCGAATGTATAAAATGGGTTTGGGTTTTACTAACTTTTTATAATAATAAAAAATTTTTCTTTCTATCATTACCTCCGTGGGATATTCCATGCAGAACAATATTTTTCACCATCTTGATCGTTTCTTTCGTGAATTTCAATTTCTTTAGTAGACGATCTAACTGATCTTTCATTTCCCTAAATAATTTATGTTTGTATGAAATTGGCTTCGAATTATGGGAATCTTCATCAGTGAAAGTTTCTGCGCCAAAATACTCCATATCATCTATACGAAAAATAATATCGATTTTGTGTCCTGATTTCTTCTTTTCTGATTCCACTCTTGGTATATTTTTGCGCATAATTGAGGCAAGAGACATTTCTTCACAGCTGGAACAAGGAATCAGAATCAGAATGGAATGCTAAGACGAAAAGCTAAGAAATTAACGGAAAATTTCCATATTCACCGGTGAACTTGGACCTCCTCACACGTTAGGAAACAATCATCGATCAATAATGCCAAAAGATGGCAGTTGATCCAACCTTCGGAATTTTTACCAAGAAGCGGATTTCGTGAAGCTTCAAATAAAGATAACCTAGTAACAAGAATAAAAAATCAAAGCAAATTATTGTAAGCGCCAGAATTAGATCACATGTAAACATTTAACATAGAAAGTGCAAAATGCTGTCCGAAACAGCATATTAGACCTACAATTTATCAGCGAACCGGTGAACCCAACTCATCTCATAATGTTTGTCAAATGAATAGGTTTTCCCTGATGGTACGAATGAGACTTGAAGTTTCTGACGGAGATTACTACGACTATCACTCTAGAGGACAGAAATAAATTAGTCAAACTGATATAATTATTAGAAGTAAAAGCAAATTACTCATAAAAGTCCTTGAATCCTACATTCTCAATTAGTTCATCGATATATTTGGTCGCGTCATTAATGATCGGCTCCAAATGATAATTATGATTAAGTTGTAGTCTTTCCATTAAGTGTTTATTTGTGGTGTCAACTATATTCGAACAAATCGGTTCTCTAATAATGAATATAGAGATAATTAGTTGGATAGCTAATAATATGATATTAGTATATTAGTTCAAACTAGACATGTTTCAGATTATTTACATTTGTGATTTGACTTGCAGTTTCACTTTTCTTAATCCTCTAATTAAGTCTTGATTCCTTGATGTAGATTGCTGTATTTGATGAGTCGGAGTACGTGATCTATCATAACCGCTAGTCATTTCCGTGCTAGACCTTGCACTTTCTGAGCTTAATGATGATGGTACTCCTTGTGATGATGATGGTCTTGGTACTCCTTGTGATGATGATGGGTCTGATACTCCTCGTGATGATGATGGCGTGTCCTTCGTGGTTTTAGCCTGTTCACGTAAAAAAAAAAAAATAGAAAATTTTGAGAAGAATTCACGGTAACAATCCTTATCATCATAGGGATGCACTTTATACTGACCTTCTTAGATGGAGCTGAACCAACCGACTCTTTATTCTGTAGATATAATAAATCATTAAAACATGTTCACTATGAAATTCAGGGCGACATAGAATTTTATCAAGATCCTAACCTCTTTCGAGATAGATAATTGTTTTTTCCGCTTTGGTTGATGGACAGGTATGAAATCATCATCGGACTAAATACAAAAAAGTAGTTAAATTGGTTGTTTCTATTTTCAATTAAAAAATAGTGAATTATCGTACTGTTGATGGATTTATTATACCTCTTGACATTTATCATCTAGGTGTCTCGCATACTTATCTCGTACAATTTGATCTTGTTTGAAAACCGACTGCATAACAGTATTAGTATGCTCCTCCTATTACAACAGAAGGAAAGCGAACATTTTAATTTTTCATCACGCTATATGTCGAGATACACTTATTGCAACGCAGAAACAAATCCAATAAATTAAAAGTTGATGGTGAAATGGTCAAAATACTCCATACCACTATAACAGTGTGTCTAACTATAGCCGCCATCCTTTGATCTTCTACAGACGCGACATTCTTCCAAAACGAGGCAATTGATTGTGATTTCTTTTCTTCCTAAAAAGGAATAATATTTTAGTAAATAGCTAAGTAAAACCACCTGAACCGCAACTCATGCACACCCGACCGCAGCCAGGAGTGTCGGTGATTATTGGTAAAAAAATGCTTCTAATGAAACTTTTTTTTTTTGTTGTAGGATGAAACCACCGACCGCAGCCAGTAGTTGAACCCAGACCGCAGCCCCATCCAAAGAAACAATGTCCTTGGACTCATCCACTACAATAAAAAAAAATGAACCTGTAATATAGCAAGCGCCTTGTTAGTCCACACAATTGCAGCCTCAGGTGCTTGTTCCCAGCTAAGTATTGTTGTAAGACTGCGGACATATCGGTCGTGTTCTCTGTGTTTGTCAACTCGGAAATCTCTACATTGTTGACGATACAATAAAAAACTCAATAGAGACCATTCGTGGTCAAAAGTGAAGTAAGCAGGGTCATCCACCGGGATTCCTGGCGAAAAGAAAAGACTTCTTGATCGCTAAAAATAAAAAAAATTCCAATAACATGCCAAGATAAAATATAGGCTTGCCTTCCATTATTGCAGTATTAAACATGTTCTGGTACGTAAAAAAGAGATTACAGTTAACAGTTAAGTACATCGCGTCATCGCAACGCAATTCACGACCACGACCTCGTGCAATCAATACCTGCCATTTTCAGGGGACGCGTTCGATCACGTGACTCGGAAAAATCGTTTTTTCTAAATAAAACTTTTCCCAACCTATATAACATTTTCAAATACATATGGTAAGTGTATTTTGGCCCGCTCTGCAAGTTTAATTAGAAAGCTTAATGAGGTTTAGAACACCGTTTTTTATTTATTTGACTTTTTTCATGTTTGTTAAAATTTATTTATCCATTTTTGGATATGATCAGCAAAGATCGTTCGTTCATATGTAAAGTCAAAAACACTATTCAAAATCAACTTTTTCGACTTAAGTAATTTTAAAGAGCATGCTAAAATACATTTATTCTATAGGTTTCAAGTTCACATTAATCTTAGTTTACAAAATATTTAATATTTAAGTTATATCAAAAGAGGTCGCCTTGTATTTTTCTCCGTTAATTTTATATATAGTGGGGGGTGTATAAATATAAATATATATATAATATACAGTACAGAACTGTACTGTACTGTACTATATAAGAAAAACGAAAATAAGAAAGATGAAATGAACAATGGACTTTGTTACATTTTTTTTTTTTATTTTTAATTTTTTTTTATCTTAATCATTATTTATTTTTATAAAATAAAGTAAACTGTTCTTTTTTTGCAATTTTAATTGTTTATTTTATTATTTTAAAATTAAAATAAAATTTCTAAGCTTAATTGCTTAATTTAACCATTAATTATTTCATATATCGATTAACACATTTTTTTAGTTATAACATTAAATTTATTTTTGTTTAAATAATTATTGAGCAAAAAATCTGATATTTATTTATATATTGCAATCATTCCAGTCTAAAAATCTAACGAAATTTCAATAAAATATAGCAGAAAATAAATTATTTCGTGATCCCGTGAGTAAAGGAAACTGAAGACTGCTGGGACAAACATTAAAATGCGAATTCTTGCCATACATCCATCCAAATCTTGCAAATTTTATACCATTGGATAGCCTGAATTAAGAGCTTTTAAACAAGCCTAAAACCGCATAAATCCAATCACTATAAGCTGAGAAAGTTCGTTCTAAAGACTTTATTCTAAAATTCTTATAGTATTTTATCATAATACCGAACCGATTTTTGATTTTTGACTGGTTATTAATCATTATTTATTTTTTTTTAATAATAAAATAATTTTTTTTTTTCAAAATTTCTTTCATTTAATACGGAATTTTTTCCAGAATCAACTAATTAAATTTTTTTTATATTGAATTAAATGGTTTACATTTTACAAATAAATTCATAATTTTACTAAATTCAAATATGTGATCAATTTTTCGGGTATTTCATCCTCTATTATTGTCCGGAGCGAAGCGAAGGACTATATATTTTTATCGAGGTGATAACTATTATGATCACGTGGCGATTTCCGTTTGTCCGGTCACGTGCCTTAAATTTGATTGATTGATAATAAATATTGATTACTAAAAAATAAAAATAAAAAAAAAAACTCTTTCTCACTTTTTACATTTTATTAGAAATACGCAGTAAATTTTACAAAATTTTTATCGCTTAATAAAATTGTTTAAAATGGAAGTAACAGTTTCTACCTATTCAGACAAACTTTTCAACGATTATATTTATCCTATAGAATGCAAAAACATAGGTAACAAAACGCATGTTGACTTTGCTGCCCTAGTACAACATTATAACCTTTGGAAAGATGTGAAGAATAAAGACAGCTCAGTCAATAATGTCAGTCATTTTGTCAAAGAAGTTTCTGACTACACACAAATATCACCTTCAGTACTATTTCTTATCAGGGGAATAGTCAGTAAATTTTATGAAGACATTTTAGATGCTACCATTAAATATTTAGATGAGGCCCTAGAGGAAATAACTAGGTATGAAATTACCATTAACGATCTCACAGCAAAATTTGCTATGGCAGGTTCCACACAGCCTCAGATAATTGGACTACAGCTGACAATAACATTTTCACAGAAAAAGGTACAAGATTTAGAACAGCCAATTTTGGCAACTTCCAGTAAATCGACATCAACAGAAAATACCAATGGCAACACGTTAAATACGCCAATCGTAATATAGGAGGATCTACATAAATCATCATCACAAGAGATACCATTTCAGGATGACGATCACATGGAAATAGAGAAAAACATTTCCAAACCCGTCACTTCACCACCTGAAAAATCTTCAAGAAATAATCAAAGTTCACAAAGAAAGCAGATAAATCTGCACCTCCTCCAAAATCAGCATTAGCCTCATATCATTACAGGATTCACGGTACTGTCTAAATTACAACCCAACGTGCGTGATGTAATGTTATACGACATTCTGGATAAATGGGATGCCAAGAAAATAACAGAGGAAATAAACAAAACCTTAGGTTCTCTTGTGAAAGCCACTCTCTCAAAACAAGACAAATACACCTGTGTATGGGCTACAATAGTGCTAAAAATGTTAGTACTTAAAGTATTTGAAGAAGGTCAATGGCAAATATTATTAGGCAATATTCTAGTTAGATAGTTTCTAGCAGACTGGTCTTTAGAATAATGCAGATAAAGAATGGTCTTCCAAGCTGTATTATCAGACTTTGGTGAAGGCTTTGAAGAACACCTCATATTTCAGGATATGGATTTTACTATGAGACATCATCACCTTGCCACTATCAAACTGGTGAAAGATACCAAAGGCAAACAGAAACTTATTGGGTTCTTCTGAACCTCAGATGATCTTAACTCTGCCTGCCAAACCAATTTTAAGATCTATGAACTCATCGTTAAATGGAAGATTGATAAAATAGGGAAGAAAATGTCTGACTCCAAATATCCCTCTTCTAAAGGTCCCCTCTCAAGAAATAACAAGAATGTTACTTGTTTCTTCTTTAATACCACCAAATCTGGAAAGAAAAATAATAAACGCACTTTGAATGACAGATCTTATCACAAATTAGAGACAAATCTTAATTCCTATCCAAACAAGTTAGTGACTTAGTTAGGTTCTACAAGAATGCTCCTTCTTGGAAGTTGCAGTCCCATGGATGAGTAGATACTAAAAAATTTAACAAAATCATGAAGGGAACCTCTGAGAAGCTTTGGAATCATTAGGGCTAATATAATCACTGGCCTGGATCTGATTTTATCTGTCCGACCCTTGCTCCACCCTCAAACTACTTCTACCTACTCCCTTTTTTTCTAGGATGAATTGGGCGTAATAAACGTTCTATTGGTAATATTAATCTGTGGAAGATGACTGAAATACGGTTAATAGTTTTTATAGCTAGGAAGCGTCAGAATGGTCTTGGCCTAGATAGTTTAATATAGTAACTAGTTGTAGTTTTTCATTTTATTGTTTTTTCCTTTTGGGTTTTTTTATAGTTGTTTTTTTTCTTTTTCTTTTCCTTTTTAACTTTCCCAGTGTGTTCAGAACTATTGCTCTCCATTTTCTTGTTTTTATGTTGCAACAGTCAGAATTGAATTCATTTAGTCTAGATCATGTTTTTGTATTTTTTGGTTCATGTGACCCAGGTCACGTTACTTACCTAATAAACTTGTTGCTCCATTTTTAAAAAAAAAACTAGCCAGTAATTTTCTACCAGTACCCACGGGTTACAGGTAG
>QKYT01000271.1:113339-128659 GCA_003550305.1 Glomus cerebriforme | reverse complement strand
GAAGGATACTCAGATTTTCCTTTCTTTCGGCTTCCATTTTCCTTGTCTTCCTCCGCTTTTCTTTTCCCTAATCGAATAAAAAAATTAAAGGATGTGAGACCAGTGGTGGCAGGCGGTGGTTGGACGATGATGTGTATGTACTCTTTAGGAGGATTTTGGAATGATTCGGCAATTTCCCAGGATGGTTCTAACTCTTCACCCACGAAAATGTTTTCAACATCAGTATCTGCAGGACTCTTCTTAAGTACTGAATACTTGCCCCCCTTTTCCCTTGTATTGATGCAAACTTTCCATAGTTTCAGTTCATCAAGTTTAGCGTTTTCGATATTCTCTTTGATCGCATTTCTGAAGTGCGAAAAAGTGACAACATCCTTGTTCTTTTCATCGCTGATATCAAACGTGTAGGAGGCACCTGTACCCAAAACAAAATAGTTAAGCATTATGTGTCTGTGTAAACAAGCAATGAAAGATAAGAAAGATAAGTGAGAAAGTTTTTTTTTTTGCGCATTATATATATAGAAAGACGTTTATAATTTTGTCATAACACGATATGTTACCTTTTTTCATGATGACTATCCGTCAATGATCGATTTGACATTTTATGGTGTTATCGGTAGCAGTTATNNCAAAATACGANAGCAATTTACTCTTATTTGACCTCAAATCCTTAAAACAACAGGCCCATTCGATNGGCATTTCGTGTGTGAATTTTTATACAAATAAAATGAAAAAAAATTTCATTAGGGCAACCAATACAACCAATACGGATATTTATATAAATTTTTCATCGATCTAGTTCTGTTGTTCGACTAATTTGGCTATGTATAAAACTAGGGAATGGAAACCATTACACAGTTCGAAGTGCATAACATGCACAATTTTGATTGGATCAATGTCTGAATTCCAGACATCTTTGATTGTTCACTTATATTTCACTTAAACTAGTTAATTATCTTTAATAATAATAATAAACCAATATATCAGAATTTTTCTGGGGGGTCCGAGACCCCCCAGACCCCATCTTAGCCTTTTTTTTTTTTATCACATTTTTAAATTTATATTTATTTTAATACTTAGCAAATTAGTTAAATATTCTTTTTTTTTATTTATTAATTAATTGGCGATCCGCGAGTCAGGTGATGAAAACGATAATAAAATTCAACAGAAATTTATTAATTAAAAACCGCATTTCTGAATGTGAAGTTGTTCACGAATTTCGCTAGCCAAATGTCTAAAAAACGTCATTTTACTTCAAAACTTTTAGGAATTGAGCTTATTTCCCAACATTACATTATAGTATTTTTGCACGAGATTGGTGGGAAACTGTTTCATTAAATTCAAAAAACAAAAACTTAGTTTTTACTGTACCATTTCGCTTATACATGCAGGTTAGTTGCAACCTTAATGGCAAAGACTTCATAATTACAGTCCTTCAAGACGATAAAAAAAAATTTTCAATGTACTTGTGAGAGCATAAGTTCAAAAATAGAACCTTACCCTTCGACAGCCATAAACTCATGTTATAAGGAAGTTTTTGGGATTAAACTGAGTATTCCGGTATAGCAGTTATTGGTTTTGAGGATGAAAAAATTATTCAGCAATTACTTGATAAAATAGAATTTTTTCCAATTTTTCTTCGGATTGAAAAATTTTCAGTTGTAATTTCGGGTCTTGGCTATTCATCCAAAGATGGGTGGAGAGCTTCCTTTATTACATGATATCAGGTGCACAACATTATTTTTATTGAAATTGGAAGATGACCGGTGTATTTTAAAAATATATCTTAATGCTGATAAAATTGAGCAATTTACCGGATCAACGCCAGATGATGTCTGGAAAAAAGNTGGTATACATAAAAAATTTTCTGGATCACATATCTTTGGAATTACCATGAAACTACTCAAAATTTATTACAATCTGAAGTGGTTACATGCAAACCTGATGAATGGAATAATCATAAAAAACTTATAAAAGTATTTGAACAACACATTAAATCACGTAAACTTCCAAATACAATGATTAACTGGCCACAATTATTTCATGATTGGTATAAACAAGAAAGTTTTATTGTTCAATTTCTATCTATATTGGCTAAAATATATCCAGAAGATTATAAACTGCAGCAGTATATTAAGGTTCTTATAGAAGATAGTAGCGAAGCTTGCCAAACAAAAAATGTTGTGTATAATGAAATTTTTCAAAGTCTTTAATATAATTGTATATGCAAAAGAGCATATACAATTGTTGATTGGAAATTTGACGTATTTTTATAGATACACCTTTGATATATATAATGCACAATAAAAAATTTTTATTTTAAACTTTATTACTGATTGTATTATGAATGAAATTTCTAATTAGAAATTAGTAAAAAGATCGCTGATTCATAAAATTTCATATCACATGATGCTAACTGGATCAAAAATTGTGTGTAATAATAGTTTTTAGTTCCACCAAAATTTTTAACTAATGAACTTGTGAATTATAACTAAAAACCATTGCAAAGCAATGGGTAGCAACTAGTTTTATTTAATATTTTTAATTCCAGCCAGAATTATGTGTATATACATCAATTTTCTTTTTTGGAATTTTATATAATCTTGTACTACCATTTGATCTAATTTTTGTAGGAAATAAAATTGCCTCATCATGAGGACAAAAGCAAAGGAAGAGCTAAACAAACAGTTAGAAAAACATATTCATCAAATAGAAGACATAAGGGGAATAGTGTTGAAAATTGATTTAATTTTTTCTAAAATATCGCAAACAAAAAGTAAAAATAAAAATAAAAATGGATATATTAAAAATAACAAAAAACAGAAAAAAGGAAAAACTAACAAAAACATGAAAATAATATTGATTTATCAACCAAATGGTAACATAGAAAGGAAAAATATAATACAGAATCATTTAATAAAATGGTTAAATGATGACATAATAGAAACTTATGAAGTAACAGTAATGGGTGACTTTAATGAAAATATAGATGGGTTGAAAAAGAAAAATCAGTATAACAAGATTAAGAAAATGTCAATGAAGATGTTGGTAAACAAAGGTTATACTACTGTTATACTGATGTATACAAATATATAGTAAAAAAGGAGGAAACTGGATATACATAGAAAGGATATAATGAGGAAACGAGGATAGATTTTATTTTAGTAAATGAACTATTAATAGAAAGAATAAAGTCATTCAAAATAAAAAATTCAGAAAAATATACAAATAGTGATCATAAAATTTTACAGATAAAATTAGAGAAAAATAAAGAAAAACTAGAATAAAAAGCAAAAATAGAAACAAATAAAAAAATAGATAAAGATAAACTAATAGAAAGATTATGGTCGTAATTTACTGAAAATGTAAAAGAGGAAATACAACAGACAAATTGGGTAGAAATAGAGACGATAGATGAAATGGAAGAAAGAATAACAGAAGTGATAATAAAAAGTAAAGAAATATTACTTCATAGATACATCACAGTAAATAGAATAATAATACCAAAAGAAATAAGGAAAATAACAAAAAAGTAAAATCAATAAGGAAAATTATTAAAATGTATAAAAGAGGACCCCGCGTAGAATAAGCCAAAATAATCATGTAAATCTTTCCTTTTTTAGATAATTTTCAATAATGTTGGCCAGAATATTATTACCTTTTTTGGTAACTCACTGACATTATTGTAATTCCGGCCCTGAAAAAATGCGTAGAGCTAATAGTAAATTTTTTCCAATTTCTTGTTACCTATTTATATATTGCTCGGGGTCCTTATAAAAGTATAATGAAAGAGGTCAAAAAAAAAGATATAGACAAAGAGAAAATAGAAAAAATAAGATATATGATGAAGAAATTCAACAAGACAAACAGTAATAAAGAAGATACGAAGATTAAAGAAATTAAAAACATTAATGATGGTAGTTTAGAACAAATTAAAGAAATAAAAAGGATATGTAATAAAGAAAAAAGGAAACTGAACAAAAAGATGAAATGGAAAACATTAATAGAACAATAAAAAGACGAGAAAAATGGCTAAAAAATGACCAAAGGAAAATGATTAAAAGTATTTTATAGGAAAGAAAGATTACAAAATTAAATTTAGATAAGGTAATAATAGAAGATGGTGAAGAAAAATTTAGAATTTTAAATAAAGAACAAGAAATTTTAGAGGAGGTAAGAAACCACTATGAACAATGGACAGATAAAAGAAAAGAATGGGACAAGTGGGAAAAATAATTTGAAGAACAAGATTGGATTAATGATCAATGGTACGAAGATTGATCAAGAGACATAGTAGAAGCAGAATTAATAGAAGTATTAAGAATAACAAGGCATCAGGGATTTTGGGAATAGATTATGACATGTGGAAACATATGGGACCAAAAATGAGAGGTAAAATAATACTACTAATGAATGAGATACTAAACAAAGAAGAATATCATAAGAAATGGAAAGAAGGTCTGATATATCCGATACCTAAAAAAGATAAATGGGATGGAAATTTAAAGTTGATGAGACCAATTACACTAATAGAGATGATGAGGAAAATTTTTAATAAAATTTTGATATTAAGAATAAGCAAGACTTGTAAAATATATGAGATTTTAAAAGGAAATAATAACTATGTAGCATTAGAAGGTGACAGCATGTTGGAGCCTATAAAAATGATGTTGAATATGCTACAGGAAGCTAAAATGATGAAAAAAGAGATTTGGGTGTTATTCTAAGACATAAGCAAGTCTTATGATTCTGTAAGTAGAATTATAATGGAAAAAGCGTTAAGAAGAATCAAAAAAGATAACTGTTGTAGCCCAGATGCCAAAAAAAATACCAGAGAAGTAATAAAATTAATAATAGATATAATGGAAAATAGATATAATAGGGTGATAGTAAACAACAAAGTGACTATGAGATTCAAGGTTCAAGATGGAATAGATCAAGGGGAAGTGTGGTCGCCTATTTTGTGAAAGAACAAGGATATGCAATGGTAAATGAGAAAATTTTATAGGAAAAGATAATGAAAAAACATTTATGACTAACCATTTTGTATTCATGGACGATACGAATTTAGTATCAAACAACAAAGATAATTTGAAAATCTTATATGGAATTTGTGATAGTTACTTTAAATTAAGTGACATTAAAGCAAATCCTAATAAATTTGAATTATTGAACATAAATACGGAAAAGACAAGAAATAGAAGTAAATGAACAAATTATAAAGAAGTCAACGAATAAAAATGGGATAAGATATTTGGGAATATATATAAGAGGTAATATAGATCAGAAAGTGATGATTAATAAAATGAGAAAAATTATCAATAACACAGCAAGACAAATGAAATTTCAAAAATTGATGGACAAACAATGTATTTATATATGGAATAGAGTGATAATTCTGGTATTAGAATATCAACTTCAAGTAGTAACTAATTCAGAGGCTGAAAGCAATAGATTAATGGCACCAATGAAAAAATTAATTAAAAATAAAGCAGGACTAGCACAGACTACGTCAAATTTTATACACGACAAAGATTTTTATGCATTGAAAAATTTATATCAACTACAAATAGAGCATAATGTAAAAAATTTATTATATATTATGAATTGTAATAGGAAATAGGAAAGTAGGGATTACAACGAGAATAAGAATGGATCAAATTAAAAAAGAAAATTGGGTTACGGGATGTATTTGTGAAAATATAGAGAAAATTAAAGGAAAGAAAAATGATAATATAATAGGAGTATTAAAAGTTTTAAATGACAATGGAATTAGAACGAATTTATAATGTTGAGACAAGACGAAACTACAATGATTAAAAATATGATATAGAATCAAGAACTTTACTGAAGAATTACCGACTATAGAAGTGATCAACAAATGATCGAATCACGGAAACATTATACGATATAGTTCAAGATAATATAAAAAGATTAATTGAAAATTTAAAATTGAAAAATATAAAAGTAAATGAAGAAAAATGGAGTGAAAGAATAATAAGAATATTACTGGAAAAGCCAACAATAAAAGAGAACCAATTAATTATACATGAGTGCATAAAAGGAATATTTAACAAAAGACTACTGGATATAAATAATAACAAAGAAATAAGACAAGAAATGGTAATATTAATAGAAGGAATCGTGTTGGCGTTGAAAGAAAAAATATGGAAAGATCGATGTAATCAAATTAATAAAATGGAAAATTATATAAATAATAAAAAAGAAATAATATGGAAAAAATGGGAAATTAAACAGGAAAAAAGAAAAATAAAAGGGAAAGGGAAATTGACAATAGGAACAATCAAGAAGAAAATTCGGAGGAAAAATTAGTACAAATGGCTATAAATAATGTTAATAGAAAGAATAAAACATTAATGTCTAGATTAATAGCGGATAGATACATAGAAAATATTTGGTCTTCAACGTATATTTTTGATTTAGAATTTAATAGATAGAAATAGGAAGGAAATTTAATATAGATTATTATATAATTATTATATTGTATTAACAAAAGCTAATCGGTATATATAGCTATACTAGAACAGCTGTATAATAATTAAATTTAAATAAAAATAAAATTAGCACATTTCCAAATACAACCATACTACTTGCATTATCTGTTGTTACAGCAAGAATTTTTGCACCAATTCCATGATATGTAATTGTTTCAAATATTTTCTCGGCAATATAGGTTCCAGTATGTCGCTCATGAAGTGGCATCAGATCTAATAAAATTTTTGATGAGTTCCAATTTTCGTTAATCCAGTGAAGCATAATAGCAAGATATCCTAGATTTGTGCACGAGGACCATACATCAGTTGTAATTGCAAATTTATTTTGCATTGTATTAAACAGAGTACAAAATGTTTCCTTTTGATCACTATATAAATTTAAAATGCTTTGAGAAATCACTTTCTTGTTGGAAGTTGAAATTGTTGATCTAAAGCTGCAACAAATTTACAAAAGTCTGCATTTTCAACAACTGAAAATGCTTGCTGGTCTGTAATTATCCATTGNATAAGAAGTTCTATTAAACATGCAACTTTTTTTTCTTCATTTTTGCCGTAAGGTTCAACAGTAGAAGATTGTTGTACAAATGCTATATTTGAATGATCACGTTTTAAAATGTTCTTTAACCGTTGTAATTCCTGTTGATTTTGAATATTCCTTGCGGCAAAGTTTACAATGGCGCTTATTATCAGTTTCATCAATAAAGTCCCAAATAGGATCAATTTTTCGTCGTTTTGGTGAATGTTTTATTGGTGTGGTACAAGATGGAGTTGGGGTTGATGCAGTTTCATTAGTTTCGCCAAATTGTTCATATGTATTTTGTATTATATTATCGTTTAATAATATTATCATTTGTTAAATTTAGTTCTGTAAAGTTTGTATTATAATCATTAGAAAAAAGCACATTAGTGTTATATCCTGAAGTTAATTCTTCGTCCATTTGCAATTTATTAAACAATTATGATGAAAGAAGTAAACTAAAGCTATTTGATCAAACGCGCTTAAATTAGACTATATATATTTTTTGAAGCATAATCGAAGCTCATACTAAAAAAGTGCTTAACTAGCTTAAAGCATGCTTGGAACACATATTAAACTTATTAAAAAAAGCTTGTGCTCAAACTCAGCTTTGTTGAAGCAAATTAACATCCCTAGTATATTCCGTAAAACAATAATAAGGTATGTTGATTTTATTGCTCGGCTAGCTTCTTGAGACATATCACCACGATGTTAATCGATTTTCCCACCTCTATAGATGTTCCAAAATAAAACGGACATATTTAATACTCTTCTTGTTATATATCGGCATTTTGATCGCCGAGAAAATCTTTGACGTACAATAATTACTCACATGAATCTCATCACATGCAACGGCACAGCAAAAGTCTGGCACAGTATATCAAATTGCACAAGCATCTTCACGTGCCGAATTCTTGAAACTGCTACCGGTTATAACGCAGAAAAAATTATTTCTTGTATATGAGGCGGAATGGAATGTTGTGAAAACGAAGTATATCGGTAAGTGTGAATTGAAAATACTGTATTATTTTTTTTTACCTCAGTTGCTAATACTCCCGAAATTATAATATAGATTCGAAGTTTCTTAATCTCGAAGTTCTATTTCGAGAAATAATAGTTTGTGTGTTTGGGAGGGACAAAAATTCTGTAAATATGGTTGGGATAATTTATTTCGAAAATCTAGTGTGTATAGGGATGAGAATCTTGTAGTTAGTATAGAAACAAATTAGCTATAGATATTTTTCGTAAATATGAGAGTAAAGAAATAACTTGATGCTGGGACTCGCATTAAATGGCGTACTTCCTCCCTCTTTGATAGCATCATATATTTCATTCGCTTTTTTAACATTTTTTTCACTTTGCAATAAATCTCAAATTATTAATAAGATTTGTATTTGTATTTTTTAACATGAAAATAAAAAAAGATGTATGTCAAAAATCTATTAGTTTATTAAAATGCATACATTAAAATATGTAAACTGTATAAAGATAAAAAGCACATGACCAAACTCTAATAGTTTGTAGATAAAGTGATATCCATTAATTAATTCAATATATTACTAATCTTCATTGACGAAGAACCAGTTATTGACGAGTCAATTTTCATCAATCACTTGTTGATTTACGTTTCTTGGACAGCTTTCTTCAAGTAAAATTGTAAGATTACCACAATAATTGGGTGAAGGAGATGATTCACGTAATTCTTCAGCATAAGTACTATACACCTCATATCTAAATCTTTTGGCTTTTGGAGTGAAATTAACATTAAATTTTCGTTTTTTTTCGGAGCTCCTTTCGCCAAGAAGATTTCTCAGATACAGACCATCCTTACAAACAATCTGCCTCAGGTAAACTATTAATTTGAATACGTTCTCGATATTAGTTCCAATGCAATCTGATTGCAGGTCAAAGCTCTTGACATCTTGATCATAAATATATAAGGTGGTATTATATTCCTGGCTGTAGAGAGGTCTTAATATTCCAAGACGTATATGAGCATTATTTACTAAAGCAACATGCACTCGGATCAAGGATATTTCCGATTCTGAAAACATATGCGTCGAAAGTATGCGATTTAGGGCATGGGATGCTTCAGCAATAACAACAGCATAATCTTTATGGACCTGCACACCACCAACTTCAAATTCCAAGATAAAAAAAGGGTACTGCTCCTTTGTGATAAGAGAAATAGCAACACATGCAAAATCTGACCTGGCCGATCCCTTTCCATATCACCAGGAATTTGATGATGGAGTTCCCATGTAGACTCAAAAGGATCGACATTAAGAGAAAATGCATCCGATAATATTTTTGTCCATAACTGAGATTTAAAATGATTTTCGGAGGGATTGGCACAAGGGCGAACTGGTGAAGGTACGAATAGTAGGACTGATGTCAATGCGGACAAAGCTGTTGGTGCATCAATATCGAAATCAGCAGGCTCTAAACCCAATCAACGTTGTATCGTACCTATAATACCTGGCCGCACTATTCCAATTTTACCTTCTCTTATGATTCTATATAATACTGGAACAGCATCTTGCAGTTTTTGATGTCGGGTATCTTTTAAAGCTGCAACTATAATACCAAAATTTGCAGTCGGTTTCCATAAGTCTGGATTAATGATTCGGGCTAAACCCTCTGACGAATTCCTAAACTAGTTTCGCCTTATAGCCTAAACCCTCCTAAACTAGTTTCACCTCAAACCCAAACTCTCCTAGATAGCATATAGGATTCTGTGCCGGGAACAATTTACTGTCCACAACTGACCAAGAAAGTAATTTGAAAAGGTGTCTGCCACGCTGAGACTCTTCTTCAAGATGATTGGTCCTCTAATTGCTTTAATATTTCACAATATTCTTTTAAAGCCGGAAAAGCCATTATGTTTACAAAAATATACTGGACATTATAATTATTGGCTTGTTCGTTGGTTCGTTCATGGATCGTTGGGTAGGATGCTTGTGTCTCCTAAAGAAATAATTAGAAAAAGATTACATTGTAATTTTAAAATCATGCAGCATAAATATAGTTACCTCTCGAGATAGGTTATCATCAACTTCATTATCCTGTCCAGATTCGTCTCCTGACCTTTCATTAATAACCATCTGCACAAATATTAGAGAGAACTCATGATTAATTATAATTTGAATATATCTTGATACAAGTAAGAAGCTTTTACCGTTAAGATCGTTATCTAACCGAGAATGAAATTCGATATGGGCTTGACGCTTCTTTTTCTTTACTTTGCTCTAAAATTTCAATTTTTGTCAGTATACACATATAAAAATCGGTTTGTACAATCAGTTACTTGGAAAGCAAGATAAACTTGTACAAAATGAAAACCCCAACCCTGCACACAGTCGACCCAACCTCCCCTTATATAAAAAACGCACATTTTCTTTTCTATTATCTCTCCAATCTTCATAACGTGTCCAGTCATTTTTATAGCCGCCCAGATCCAACCTTCCTTTTAAATCTAGCAGTTTCTTCGAACTAGGATCACGCTGAATCGCTTGCTTCAATCGTTTTTCATAATCATAGCTGGCAGCTTTCTTGCTGCGAAATTTAAACCTTATAAAAAAGTTTAGTGGAGTAGGTTCTGAATGATTAAGAAGTTGATTTTCTGATCATTCATTTTTAATAGGAAGCAAAAATAATAGCGCTAAATTCCGAATATCGACCGTAATGTAATAGTTCATAAAACGCGAAAAAACGCGTTATCACATGACACATGATTGGAAAAATTATGTTACATCAAAATTTGTGATCGATCAGTGATAAATAGCTCCAGCTTCTTTTTTGCAAAATGTTTCTATAAAGCGCAGCCGGTTTACTCGAGCGGAAAAAACTCCGTGTTATTCATCTGTATAAGCAGAGACGTTATTACCATATATTTGGGAGTCTGTCTGTAAATGACTCCGTGTTGCTCAGATGGTACGCTTCAACGCCGGCTGCGCTTCTTCCTATACTTTTATTGCAACGTATTTATTTATTTTAATGAAAGATTGTTTTTCAAGTGAAAATTTCAAAAGGAACATGTATCCCAAATCGTGTAATTTATATTAATAAATTCCAGAATATCGATTATGGAGCAAAACTCAGCAACACAACCACAACATATGAAACCGGATCATAGAGTAAATATTGAATAGTGTGTTTATAGACAAACGAGAAAATTATGTGTAGTGTGTGGACCTGTAAATAATTTTATGTATCTGGCTACGAGCTGAATGTAGTTTACTTACTGTATTAATAAATCTGACCCTGATGGTCGATTTTTCTATGCATAACTAAATAAATCGCGTCTTATCGTTATATAGAAATATATTATCAAACATGTCATCAGAGCTTGAATTGTTGAGACAGCAAGTTGGTGAGCTCATTGAGGTGAAGGTAAATCAGCTTATAAAGCCTAAGCTTCCTCCTTCGCCTACACAAGGAGATTCGTCAATAAAGGAATGTTTGAAGCTTATATTATATGTTTAGGCATAAGTGGCAAAAGAACAATTTATTAACGGTTTATCAGCAGAAAAATTCCAGTGACTAATGAAGTTTTCCTTACTTAAGTTATCTTGTAACGTACTCATCAGGTGTAAAGGGATAATAAAGAAAATCCGAGCTTGGTGATATTCAAATGGGGTGGATATTAACCTGATGACGAACCTGGTTGGGAGAATTATTACTAGACGAAGGAATCAATTGCGAAGCAATCTTCTCGGTATCGGCATAATTCGCAATACAGATTTATTGCATAGAGAGGACGTTACTACATTAATTATTTCGCTCTTTTTCTCAGTATCATGTGAGGAGTGGCTTATGCAAAAAAAATCACCGCAGTATCCCTTCCTTAAAGCATAGCTTCTGCGAGAGAAAATCTAACTATTTTAGTTTGAAATTAAAATAAGGAAATAATGCTAAGCTTTCCTCCCAAAAAATTTTATTTATTTATGGTTCTGGGCATGTGATTTTATTACGCCATTGTATCATGATACCGCAAATCGCTTATTTTTAGACTTTAGTCCAAGAAAAAAAGTGTGTAATAATCATCATATTTTTCCCGAAGGTTCTTAGCTTTTCATAAATCAATAATTAATCGGTCTCCCTGATTTATCCCCTTCGTTAAAATGAAACGAATCTATGATTTACAGATCCTCGGAGCCAAAGGCGCTGTGTATAAACGGTAAATTTTTATTATCCTACTGATGTTAGCGCATCCAAATTACGTGATAGACTAATCACACATTAATTCGTTTTTGAATAGGATTTAGTGGTATATATCATAGAAATTTTTTAATGAATTAAAGGTTCTTAGATTCATTTTGAATCTACTGTATTATATAAGGTTATGCTGGCATTAAAAAGAAGAGAAGCTGATTTAAGCGATTACTATTTAGAATTAGCTCGTATTTCTCTTGCAATAAAAAAACTCCTTTGTTAATTTAATTCAGAATTTCGTAATTACTGTATTGATTTTTTCAATACATGTTTCAATGAATTTGATGATAATGATTACTTGCTGGCATTTTTTTTGAATCCTCTTTTCTGAGGTATTTTTTTATTTTATTTATTATTATTTTGCTTTATAATATTCAAATAATACTAAATTAATTATATATTTAATTAGCTGAACCCTTAAAAACATGGAATATGGACACGAATAGTTAAATATGCTGGAACAACAGCTCAAAAATTAGAAATGGCTTATATTCTTTGTTCTCATTTATTGAAATATAAAAACAAGGAAAGTTCTTTTGATCAACCATATACAGAGGGAATAGATCTGATTAGCTAGTGGTCAAGTATAGAATTGGAAATACCATATTTACAAAAACTTGCAATTTACTTATTTTTGATATGCCCTAACAGTGCTAGTTGTGAACGTAAATTTTCTATTTGTAGTTGGCTTTCAAATAAAAGGCATCTTAAACTTGATATTGAATGATTAGAATCAATGCTAAAACTAATTACTTATTATAAATCAAATACATCCCATGAACTTGCTTTTTTGAAAAAGAATTTATAGAAATTCAACAATAATGAATTAAATAATATTATAAATGAAGCCCATATAAACTGATGTGAGGGATAATACCAATAAAATCACTTGTTAGGATTAAAGTAATTTTGTTGAAAGGTATTTAATATTGTATTACTGGAAGACATTGTTATTAGTTTCTTGATTCTGGAATTTAGTATTAGCAGCTAATCTCTATAATCCCATTTGATGTTTCATACTAGTTTGAAAACCCAACGGATTGTAGGGAGATTCATATGAATTGATGCAAGGGCCAATACCAATACTATGATTTTAAATACTGGAGAAAGAGATAGATATTTTGTTTTTAAATGATGGAAGATAGGGAAAGATTTTTGGAGGCCAAGTAGAGAATATTGAGAGCTTTAAGAAATTTAATATAGTGTTGGATAGGGAAGGTATTAGTAAGATAGATATAGCATTAAAAAAAAAGTTTAAAATATTTCTTCAAGAGTGATGTATTACTGCAAGGTAAAGGTAATCCTTATTTTAATTTCATTCTTAATGAGCAAGATGAGACTTCTCAGATTAGGTGTATAAGGGATTGTATCATTTAGTCAAGTAATAGCAGTTTCTTTTACATTTTGCTTCCCAGTAAGTTAAAGATAACTTTATCAGACTTACTTCTCTAAGACTATGGGCATATATAGATGTCTAAGAAGATTCAGTAACATGATCTTATCCATAATAAAGAAAGTACAAATCCATTAGTTGTTATATTATCATAAACAAATTATTGTACTATGTGATTATGTTTTATTTTATATGTAAACTATATATTCTTAAATAGTAGTTTAATAAAGTATTACTTGTTAATGATAAAAAAATATATATATATTATAAATGAAACTTTAGCAGAATAGTTAGAACTTGATGATGATAATGATGAAACTATACTAGAAGAAAATCAAGCTATATAAAGAACAACTGATGGATATATAATTTCAACACAAAATGTAATGGTATGGATTAAAAATATATTAGAGTTATCTTATATATAATATTTTAAAGAGATTAAGAGATTAAAAGATTTTTCATATTCTAAAGAAGAAAAGAAAAATAATAATGAAAAAACTAATACTAATACTCAAATTAATAATAAAGAAAAAGTAGTAAAAAGTAATATATTAAACTATCATATTGATAATTTAGTGAAAGAGTTTGAAAATTAATATTTTTTAATAGTAATAATAATTATAATAATAGTAATAATAATAATATTTTATATTTACAGTATTAATAATAATAACATTATTTAATAATTAATAAAATTTCACATATGTTTTACAAATAATATACAGTAGCTCACAGAAGTAACGCATCATTATAGTATCATTTATTAAATTTTTTTTTTTGAAGATGTGCCGAATTATGAATTTTATTTGTAAATCAATGTATATAGCGGTTTCAATAACAATAAAATTATATAGATTAGATACACAACTTCTAACTAAATGAAAAATTGTAACACGTCGCACTTACATAGTATGAGTCCTCAAAGTGGAGACTGAAGCAAGACGCTCCTTAGATAGTTAATATGCTCTGATTCTCCCCTATACCCCAGTGATAGCATCAAAAGAAAAACCTTCTAATCAGTCCTCCCGAATCTCCTCTCAAACAAGACTTGGGTCTTTAAACTAATACAATTCATTATAAATGATTCTATATTTTTAAGAAAAATTATAAATGCCAGTTACTAGTACTAACACCCAAAAAGGAAAGAAAATACTATAACTAAAAATACAGAAAAGAAAAATAACCTACTACTACCTCTACAACTTCCCTACCAAGACTGGTACCTAGTCACCCTAATGGATACTCCAGATGAATCGAGATGATTACTTATACTATCTCATCTGAAGGCCATCACCAAGTACCTTGCCAACCCCATCACATGACTAAAAGCACACTTAATCATTCACCTTAGTAGGTATCTTCCTGAAATAAGCCAATTCCTCACAGTCCAGTCACTCCTTTATTCAGGAAATCGAGTTGACTTCTTATCCAGATAGCTAGTCATCTAGCCCTATTAAAGAATTTTGATCCTTGATATACCTATTGCAAAAAGATAATGAACTTGCTTCTATACACTTAAACCAATTCAACCCACAAAATGCACCCGACCCTATATCCAACTCTTCTACACATTTTATTCTTTTTTTTTTAATTTTTCTATTCTACTACAATGACTAAGGTTGCTTGCCGAAACTAGGGGGTTTCGGCGGGATGGCGTATGCGAAACTGCCGAAACTAGTTT
>QKYT01000271.1:83331-101650 GCA_003550305.1 Glomus cerebriforme | reverse complement strand
AAGTATACAATAAATTAAGTGTTAATATTATAGAATGAAATTTTTTTGGATAAAATAATTTTTTTCTGTCAGGGAAATGATTGTCGGGGAAATGATCATGTCGGAAAAATGACTGTTGGTGAAATAATTGTCAGGAAAATGACCCTATCAGGGAAATGACTGTTGGTAAAATGACTATCGGTAAAATAATTGTCAGGGAAATGACCCAAACCCATTGAAACAGCTTTTTTAGCATTAAAATCTTGGTTAAAAAGATATAAAGATCTTGTAGATTATTTTGACCCAATATATTTAATTTTAGTTGCATTAGCTTAAACTATGCCAGAGACAGCAAAAAAATATTTTACAGAATCAGTTTATGATATATAATATTTTATATTTGAAAATTTTTCAATAAGACATTTATTTACTAAGGTATCTATTTTATTAAACAAAATAAAATATATAAAAAAAACTATTCATACTTTTTTACTTCATCACGTAATGTTTGTCTACGTCCAATAATTGTTATACCCATTAAAATATATTCAGAATCTAATAATTTTGTAAGATGACTAACATGAATTTCTTGTTCTTCAAAGACATATAAATAACAAGTAAATTTACCATTACCAAATTTTTTATCTAACTTTTCCAAAAAATCTTTTATACTTGGTGTGCTTTTTTTTAATAAATTATGATTGGATATTTGTGAAATAAACTATAATCTAAAGTAAGTGATAAACTATGAGATTTATTTTGAATATCAGAATTACTATCAGAATAATTATATAATAAAGGTGATGGTGTTATTTGTAATGGTAATAGTAATAGTGTTATTTGTAATGATGATGATGATAGTGTATAATGCATTTAAGTAAATTTATTAAATAAAGAACTTTTTTTAGTTACTTTTACTAAATGCATCATACTAAATAAAGTATAATTAGAAGAAGTATCTAAATCTGCATTTTTATTTATCTACAATAAAAATATTAAATTAAATTATCAAAAATCTGTTTGTAAAATATTACAACTATAAAATTACATACAATTTCTTTAACCTATAAGCTAATTGCAAAATTATTTAAAGATAAATGATAATCATTTTTAATAAAACAATGCTTATGATTTTTAATTTCACAAATATACTTGTTATTTAACTTTATTATATAAGATTAGTGTTCCAATCTGCAGATATTTGTGATCTGTTTATCCAATCTGATCATTATCCATCATCCAGAAAATCTGCTAAGTTACGAATATTTGTTAGATATTCTTCAAATATCCAAAGGATAATCAGATACAGATGAAAACAAATTTATATAATAATATTGATAAACAATGTCTAAATGATCCACAATTGTTCATTATCCAATTATCTAAAAAATCCTATCTGATATTATCTGTTATCTGAAATATTTAGATTTTTGGATGGATATTCGTAATCTGACAGATAACAGTTTAATGGATTGAAACACTATATAAGATCCAACTAATACTTCATTTTCATCTAAGTTAACTTCTTTTATTAGTATATAACTTTTAACATGTTTTTTTGATAATTTTGATTTAGATTTAGTTTTTTAATAGATTTTGTCTTTTGGTTTATCATCAGATTCCTGTTCTGAAACTTTATCCTATAATATAAATAAAGTTTAAGTTTAATAATATAATACAATTTAACAAATAATTTTAATTGTAAACTAGTTTACTGCCCGTTGCTTTGCAACGGGTTTTAAATTTTATTTATAATTTTTAATTCCGGCCAGAATTATGTGTATGCACATCAATTTCCTTTTTTGGAATGTTGTGTAACTTTGTACTACCAATTGATCCAATTTTCGTAGGAAATAAATTTCCTTTTTTGGACTTTGTGTAATGTAACGTGTTTAGGTTACACAACTTTAAAGCATTTATTTATACAGTTAATCTAAACGTTACAAATTTTTTTAATTAGATAGATACCTAACATAAATGTTTTTTGGATGATTCTTTAAGTATAACAATAACTATACTTCCTAACATTATAGTACAATAATCTTTTAAAAATTTACTAAAAAATCTAAAAGTATTCTAACATCACTTTCTGAACTTGATTTATATGCTAAACTATACTCATCATAATAGACTAATCCAACTTGTTTACAGATATATGTTTTAAGTTTATTTCTAAAATTAATAAAATTTGGAATTTCTAGAGTAAAGCTAACTATTACAAAAAAAAATACCTGTTTATTTTTTTAATAGACATGTATAATCAGAATTCTATTTGTGATTATTGAAAAGAAATATCATCAGTTGGTAAAGAAAAAATTACAATAATATCTTTTGATTCTTTATTAACTGCTGCTTTAACATCTCAATTAATTTGGCTATTACACACAAAGCAAAATATATAATAATTCCATATTCAACTTATAGCTATATTCCTGATTACTTTGTAATAGAGTATTTTTTGTTTTATGTACTTTTTCAGGAGTATACATATAAACTGTACTGTACAATCAGCTAAACTGTACTGTATGAATAATAATTGTACAATTTTTTTTGTACAGTACAATATTTTTTCACGTGATTTGTCACACATATATTTATTAATTTATTTGTTTATCAGATAATCTTTTTTTTTTAACCTTTACCATATACTATTTTTCTTGTTAATAACTTTCTTAAAACAGTTTAATGCATAGTTCAAGATAGTTTTTGGTTTTTTTTTTGCTATTTTATTATTTTCTTTATTTTTTCTTTTTCACTAACTTTTTTTTTTTAGACAATTTCATTATAGTTGCTTCTTATTAAAATATTTTTAATTACTAAAGAACTGAAGTATATTTTTTTTTCTTATTATTTTATTGTTTTCTATTACTACTTTTTGATTTTGAAAATTATTAATTATTTCTTCTTTTTCATGGATAGTAGTTCATTTCTAATACTACCTTTTTATAATTTTTCATTTCTAATAATTTTCTTTCATTGTTTTTTATTCCTAAACATCTCTCTTGTATTGTTTTTCATTCCTGATATTTCCCTTTCATTGTTTTTTATTCCTGATGATTCCCTTCCATTATTTTCATTTCTGACATCTTCCTTTTATTGTTTTTTATTCCTAATACCTCTTTTCTATTGATTTTTGTTCCTGATGCCTCCCTTCTATTGTTTTTCATTTTTAACGCCTCCCTTTCATTATTTTTTATTCCTGGTGTATCCTTCTCATTGTTTTTTATTCCTGATACATTATTTTTTGTCCTGATGTCTCCCTCTTATTTGTTTTTCATTTCCATTACCTTTCTCTCATTGTTTTTCATTCCTGATACTCACTTTTTATTGCTTTTTGTCTCTTTGTTATTGTTCTATTTATTTTCATTTTTATTTCATTCTCTTCACTTTTCTTTTTTCCTAAATCTAAAAATTAGTTTTAAATAAGAAAAATTTAATTAGTTATATTCTGTAAAAGATTTAAATTATTGTAAATAAAATACATTCCATTTTTNTTAGATTAATTGTTTAAAATAAAGTAAATAATTTATGTAAATAAAAATGTCTAATGATGATAATTAAAAAAAATTGTTGAATATGATATTGAGTTGTCGGTAATCAGTATGGCAAAAATCGGCTAATAAAATTAATTTAATTATGTAATTGTTAAGTTTTTAAAACTGTACAGTATGATTTTAAATGCAAAAATTTGTATAGTATAATACAGTGCTTATTATAATACTATATTGTATTATACAAATTTTTGCATTTAAAATCATATAGTACAGTTTAGCCAACCATATGGTACAGTTTATCTATATATCTCTTTTTCAGATTTATATGTTAAGTTTTAAAAGTACAATACTCTAGAATGATTATTTTTAGTTAGTTTGATTTTCTTATCACAGGCACAGTTATTAAATGACAAATTTATGTTACAATACATACATAATTGGCATACAAACTGAAATAGATACTAATTTGGTAATTTCTTGGTGGAATTGAAGTAAAAGACATTTTTTACGTAATAAATTTTTATTACGCAGTAAAGTTTTATTATAAAAATTCACATGATTGGTCAGATCATAATATTACATAGAATTCGAAATTCAAATTTTTTTGTTGAATATCATTTTAAAAATCACATTATTTTGAAAACGGCGATAATAATATTATTTAATCTATCATCTGAAATAAAAAAAAACTATCATGGCTTTTTTTTGATTCTGAAAGATACTCAGATTTTCCTTTTTTTCAGTTTCTATTTTCCTTATTTTTCTCTGCTTTTCTTTTTCCTAATTAAATAAAAAAATTAGATAATGCAAATTTCTTGTTTGAGATAAACTATTGGGAAATATTTACCAGTGGTAGCAGATGGTGGTTGGATGATGGTATGTATATATTCTTTAGGAGGATATTGAAATGATTTGGCAATTTTCCAGGATGGTTTTAACTCTTCACTTATGAAAACTTTTTCACATCAGTATCTGCAAAACTCTTCTTAAATACTAAATACTTGCCCTCTTTTCTCTTGTATTAATGCAAACTTTCTATAGTTTCAGTTCATCAAGTTTAGCATTTTTGATATTCTCTTTAATCACATCCCTGAAGTGTAAAAAAGTGATAACATTCTTATTCTTTTTATTGCTGATATTAAACATATAGGAGGCATCAGTACCCAAAACAAAATAGTTAAATATTATATGTCTGTATATATAAATTATGAAAGATAAGTGAAAAAGATTAAAAGGAGTTGAATATTTTTTTTTTTTTGAGTTTTAGGCACATTATATATATAGAAAGATGTTTGTAAAGCAAAATCTTTATATTTTATCACATAATATTGAATATTCATATTATGTATAAAAATATTATCAACATTAACTTTAAGATTATTTATTTTTTTTTTTTGTTAATTGTTGCATTTAAAATAGTAACATCTCTCATAAACAACATAAAATATTGTTTAAACAACATGATACTCCAGAATTGGATGACAATCTTTACTATACTAATATCATATGACTAATAAAGAATAGTAAAGGAAAAAAAAGTAAACAGCTACAACTTAATAGAAAATTAGAAAAATAAATGTAATACATCGCCAAGTTCGCCAAGTTCTCCAAGTTTCTAAAGCATCAAAGAATGTCTGTAATGGGTTTTTGTACTTTTTCATGTCATCAGAAAACTCCTTTGTTAAACCTTCTTTTGCTTCCTCAATCTTTTGCCAATCCTTATGAAAAGTGTCATTACTTGTTTTCTTCATTTTAAGTAATAACTCAAAAGTCACCAATATTCATACTAATACCATTTAAAATTTTATACATCTACATTTACTAACATCCATGTTATAGTCATAGTAACCAAGATTGCTTTTTTTACATTGAACCATTCATTCTTTCCATTTAACCTAATTATTATTAGATTTTTAAAAAAATTTCTAATCCAGTCATGATACATTTGTAATAATTCTATATGAGCCTTCATATCTGTTAAATCATTAATTGTATTACCTAGTTGAATTTCTATTACGTTCACCTTATTTTTTGTAGCGCCAAATTCATTTTTTTAGCGTCAAGTTCATCTTTTGTAGCACTCTGCTCTTCTTCCATAATATTTAACTTGTCTATTATCTTTTCCATTAAAGAAAAAGTACTATTACCAATTTCAAATTGTTCCTTTATAATTTGGTGGGAGTAATCTGAATAATCTTTATTTTTTTAATATCTGATTCTTTATTTGACATAAATTGATCATGTTGCATGTTATAAGCCATTCGAAGAGAAAGACTTCTGTTCCTCAAACTTAAAAATTCCAACTTAAAAAATAGAAAAAAAAAATAGTCCAAAATTTGGTTCTATATGGAATCATTTTATTCAAGAAAACTCAGTTGGTAGTGGTTATTACCAAGCAACTTGTAAATACTGGAAAGTTGTAACGTATTGTTGTAATTTCGTAAATTAGCCGATTTGTCAACCACCAATTTTTAATTTATTGCGGTTTGCAAAAATCTGATTGGCAAAAATAATCACGTGTTAAAAACTATAATCATGATATTTTGTGTTACTGACTTTTCGGTTATTGATATTGCTATTGGACTATTGGTACATGTTTAACATTACGCGTATAAATTTTTTTTTTTTTTATTAATGCACGGAACGTTAGTAACGTTCCTTTTAATTTTTTTTATAGGAATCCTCCTGGACACTTCGGAAGGTAATTAGGGCCCATGGGAAATTTTTTTTTTTATTTCCGGAACATTAGTAGACATTACTAACATTCCTTTTTTTTTTGTAGAAACTCACCTGGACGCTTAGAAACGGTCCTTGGAAGTTAATATAGTTGGGGATGTGACCTTATGGGTGTTTTTATTTAATTCCGGAACGTTAATAGCTCCTTTTTTAATTTTTTTTGTAGGAACCTTCCGGAACAGAGTCTATTACCTTATCAAAAGCAACAACTTAACGGTCACTTTTTCCAAAGTCAAAGCACATTCCCATACTGTAATCAATGTAATGATTTAGCGGACACTCTAGCAAAAGACTTGAACACGCAATAACAATTAACCCCAAATTGGTACCGAACTTAAAAATTATTCCTACTAATACTTTAAAGAAAGAAACTAATCGTTTTCTTTTTTTATTTTTTTAGGAACTCGGATTGTTTGAAATGTTGGGTTCCTTGGAGGTAAAATGGGGAGAAGGGAATTAAATGTACTATTTTACAGAAAAGAAATTAATTTCTTTCTTTTTTCTTTTTTTTTATAGGGAACCTTCCCGAGATGATGAACTCCTTTGAGGTAAAAGGAAGGGGTGTATGGATTTTTTTATTAATGACTTAAAGAGAGGAAACTAATTTTTTCTTTTTATTTTTTTTAGAAACGCGGACTACTTGAAATACCGGGCTTCTTAGAGGTAAATGGGAGGGAAGGGTTTATTGAAATATTAAAAGAAAAGAAACTAATTGTTTCTTTTTTTTATTTTTTTAGGAACACGGACTTTTGATAGTTATGATAGTTAGATTCAATCTGAGTGAACACTAATGTTGGCTTTGAGGTTTTTTTCGTTACAATTTTTTTTTTTTACCTTTTTTTTAAGAAATAATTTTAATTACCATTTCTTTTTTTTTGTAGGATACCAGTATTGTTTTGTATTTTTTTTTAAAGAAACAATTCTAAATGTCATTTATGTTATTTTTTTGGACGGATTTGAAAATGGACTTGAGGTTTATTTCGCTAAAAGATTTGGTTTTTTACTTTTTAAGAAATGATACTATCATTTCTTTATTTTTATAGAACTCCTGCTCTTGAAAGGGTCTTAAGGTTTGTCTTATCGGGAACTTGTTCATTTTTGTAGATTTGGCAGTTGTTTGTTGAAATCGAACCAACTGGATCAACGTCCTAACCATTAACAACAGATACGTTACGAACTGAAATTAGAAGTAAGTCCTTACTTAATATAAGGATTTTTTCATTTATTTTAGAAACAATTCTAATGTTTTGTATTTTTATTTTATTTTTTTTTTAGGAATTTCGGATTTTGATTTGATGATGGGATGATAGTGAGAAAGGAGGATAATGATCATAGTGGTGAGAGATGATAAATGGTGGTAGCAACTATATCAATAAATTTTTAATTTTAATAGTCACGTGGCTTAATTTTTATATATAGTATCTATTTATGACGCGCAAAATTTTTTAATAAAATTTATGAAATTTATTATAAATGATCGTACTACATGTGAATAGATATTAGATATACTATTGAAATTGCATTCTTCCTAATCTACTGGTAATAATTTCATTCACATCGTATTCATCGTCATTATCACTAGACTCATCTTCGTCAGCCTCTCTCTCATTATTATTCCCAGCAGAATGAAAAATTGGAGATTGAAGATTAATTACATCTGAGATATTCAAGTTTAAGTCTGGTTCATTTATATAAAGGTGTTCAGCTGGATTTGGCAATTCTGTACTTTCTAATTCTTCTGAAAAGATTTCTTCCTCAAGTTCATTAAAAACTGTTTCTGCAATGCTTTTCATACTTTCAGGAGACACCTCTGTTTGATTTTGATGAAATTGTTCTGCAGCATTTGATAAATTAAACCGATAAATCTTTGCTAACCCTTCTGGTTGATCTATTCCTAACTGAGTTCAACGTTTTCCATAAAGCCATCCTAAAGATGAGAACATTCACTCACATGCTGCAGAACTTGGTGTAATTGAAAAGAGTTTAATTGCCAATCTCTGCAGATGATTTGGCTTAACTTGCAATATGTCTTAATTCAGTAACTTGCAAATAAGAAATTTTGACTTTAGGATGGTTATTTCATAAATGTCTCTTAAATCTTAATGTAGATAAACTAGAATCCATATGCAAAATGATTTTATATTGGAAATCTAATTCAAAAATTGAACATGGATTTTATGGAATTGATCAAAAAAAATACTTGTCTTAGTGATGATGAGATCAATATACATATTGCAGAAGCATTTGCAAAAGTGGATGATGAGAAATATGGTAATGAACAAATTTCTACTCAGAGATTAACTACAAGTGATAAAACAATACCCAAAGATAATTATTATGTAGAAGTCTATAAATTGATAAATTTGTTGATCTATCATATGATTCAATTACTAATGAAATCAGCAATATTTCAAGAGATATGTTGAATGATTCAGATGAAAATAATATGAAAGATGATGAAGTTAATGATGGTAATAATAAGAGAGCTGGAGAAGTTGATTTTGATTATGATATAGATGTATTAGATGTAGGGGATGATGATAATTATAATGATAATGAGAAATAATAATAAGGTTGTAATAATTAATTATTTATTTGTCCAATAAAAATTAATTCTAATATCATGTAATTTAAATAATGTAATATTTTTTTTTTTTTTTTTTTTGAAGATGCGCTGTTGCATGAACTTTATTCTGTAAATCAGTGGGTAATGCCCGGAATACAATAACAAATAAAATTATAGCTCAGACATAAGACCTCCAAAGGAAAATCCCAATGTGTTGCACTTATGTAGCATGAGTCCCCAGAATGAGATCTGAAGACAAGACACTCCTTAGATAGTTAATATGCTCTGGTTCTCCCCCATACCCTAGTGCCAACACCAAATAAAAAACCTTTCAATCAGTCCTCCCAAATCTCCCCACAATCACATTGGGTCTTCTAACTAGTACGATTTGTTATAATATTAACCAGAATATTGTAAGAGAATTTATAGAAGCTGGCTACTAGTACCAACCTCCAGAAAGAAAGAAAAACTATCTAATACTAAAACTAAACGATACAAAAAAGAAAAAAGAACCTACTTCTACCTCTACCCCTTTCCTACCAGGACCAGTACTCCCCACTCGGCGTCCTAACGGATGCTCCAGATGAATCGAGTTGACTCTTATACTGTCTCGTCTGAAAGCCATCCCGCTGTTACGTCTTATCGTATTCTTGATTCCTTTATCTTTAACTTTTCTTCTTTATGTTCAAAAATGAAAAATTAATTAAGTTTATTACGATAAAGGTAACAATAATTTATGTTTATTGAGTATAGTTCGCTCTTTAATTGGTAAATGGTATAGGAATTTTTAGGTAAAAAGATATTTTTATTATTCAATTGAAGTTACAAGAACTAAGGAGAACTTAATAAAATTCTCAGGATATTTATACAAAAATAAAATATAATAAAATGATAATAAATATAATAAATATAATAAATATAATAAAGATCTTTACTATCCTAACTATCTTAACTATCACTAAGATCATTAATATCACTACTATCATTAAGATCACCGTGATCATGGAAATCACGATCATAGAGTGGCACAGTATGGCGCAGTAAATCGGCACAGTAATGTTTCATACTAACACCGCAGTATCTTGCCAATTTACATAGCTTTTCAACCACCGTTCGTCCTGGTAGGATTCTTCCCGAAATAAGCCAATTCCTCACAGTCTGGATGCTCCTCATTCCAGTGAATCGAGATGACTACTTACCCAAAACTTCTTGACACTTGACAAGCAGAGATGCTTGGATAACATCCAATCCTGTCGAAGAATCTTGATCCTTGATATACCTATTGTGAAAAGAAAACAGTCTTGTTCCCAGATTCCCAAATCAGTACTACCCAACGCCCATACCTGACCCTATACCCAACATCTTCTGCACCATTTTATTCTTTTTTTTAAATTTTCTATATAACTACTAATGATGTCATCTTAAGAGGCAAAAATAGGGATTACCAACTGTAAAACAAAAACCAGGAAATGTATAATAACAAGAGAACTAATTATTGACAGATGATTAGCTGTCAATCAAAATTTTCAGTGTCCCTCATCTCCTGCCAGAGGACACCGCTCTGCAGTAGTTCATCCAAATCTGCAGCCAAGGAAAGCAGACTCGATATAGCGGTATACGTTAATATTCTAAAGCCAGTTTAGTATTTGTCTTTGTGAACCTGAAAATCCTGATATTTTTCCATCTTTCCACCAACAAAAATGAAATTTAAAATTATAAAAAGAGTATTATTTACTAAACTTATTTGCCAGAAAAGCCTCTCCTTGCTGAACCAAGCCCATGCGTCAACTCTGCAAAAAGCTGCTTAACTTTCAAAGAAACTCCATGCCAGGCCTGCTTCTGGGTCCATTAAGAGCAGCCACAAGTCCAACCCATCCATCTTGTGCATGTAGAGTATACCTTAGAATACCAAACAGCCGCTTGGATATCAACTTTAGAGAAAAACGTAGGTGACTGAAAATTATGTTGACCTGACTTGTAAAAAAACTTGGTGTGCCGGACATTAAATAACAAACTTTCTAAATCTCTCTAATTAAGTTCAACATCATAGAGCAACTTTTCCTAAGACTAAAAGACCATTTTCTTAGGACAAAATGGCCAAAAAGCGCAACTTTTCTTTTCAAAACTTCTTCAGAAAAATGGGCATAAGGATCAGCAGAGAGAGTTGCCTCCCAATAATGTAATATTGTTAACTATTTAAAAAATATATATTATTGTAATTATACCAGTTAACATATAATTATGTAGGTACCACTTGTTTGTAATCTCAATTATAATATTATATATGATATTTTAAAAAATTTAAGAATCACAACAAAAAAATTTTAATAAATAATAACTGGATTAGAATTCTACATTCATATATCAAATATAATAAATTGTAAACTTTTGTTATTAAAAAATATATAAAGTAATTTAATTAAAAGTTTTAAGAATAAAGAATTATATTAGAATCATAAAATAATAAATTTGGTATTTTGTAAAATATAAATATATAGTTTTTTTTACAATACAAATCCAAATCATATTCCAAATTATACTTAAACTATTATATATATTTTTAATAGTAGTATTAATATAAGTAATTTCATGGGAAGTTAGGAATATCAGGGTTTTTTTTCTGAAGAGAAAAAAACCATGGTGTTCCGCTCCCCGTGAAATTACTAAATTATACCCAGGAGTGTGTGACTTATGGTTATTATTACTATCACATGCAATTATTTATAGTATTTATTTTTTATACTTTTTTATACTTTTATTATTCTCTTGTTTACTGGCTTTTTTCTACAATCCCACAAATTAATGTTGGAAATATAATGTTTGAAATTGTAATAATGTTAAAGTAGAAGTTATTATCAAAGCATTTGAATAAACAATCAATGTAAATTTTTATATATCTATAATAATAAAGGGCAAATTATTTGAAATCTATAAAAAAGTTTATCACTGGGAAAAACAGCATAAAAATATCCCATAATCNGGAAAATTATGATGTTCTTTATCATTAGTCACACTTAGTGCGACGGGGTATAAGTACCTTATAATTAACTACCACTAATAGCATTTCAATGAACAATAAATATTGCTAAATAATTAATTATTAAAAGAAAAAAATCTGCATCAGAAACTTAAATGAATTGCAAATAAACATAAAGTATCTTATTAATATTTGGATTCTAATAGCAAATAGAGTATTTGCTACAATTGGTACAGGTAAAATGCTGTTTAATCAGATATATACCTAATTAATAACTATTAAAATAATTAGTTAACATAGTATATATATCAGATTAAACAAAAATTAGTGATCAATAAGGCACATATCCAATTAAATACAATATAAGTAATTGGATTGATCAATTTATAGTTATTTTATTAAGCAATCATTTAAACAAAATTAGTAACTCAGTTTGTAATAATTTGTAAAATCATAATACAGTAAATATTATTTAATAAAATAAACTAATTACATATTATTAAATGATTACAAATGAAATTATCTATTTATTAGTATTACTACTATCACTGGTCAAAAACTGATCTATCTTACAGATATCTTACAGATATCTTATAAATATCGGGTACCCAAAATGCAGAAAATCTACTATACATTGGGTACCCAATATGTATACTATAGAATTAAAAAATACAATTTATTAATTATCTCGCTATCCAGTGATCATAAAAAGATGAAATATAGCTCATTCGATTCGCCTCACTGAGACGTATTGAATGGTACTAATTTCGCATTTCTAGGTATGATAGATGCTGAGATATTCGATAAATCGTAAAAAACAAACAAAAAATGCTGATTTATCAAATATCTCAGCATCTATCATACCTAGAAATGCGAAATTAGTACCATTCGATATGTCTCAGTGAGGCGAATCGAATGAGCTATATTTCATCTTTTTATGATCACTGGATAGCGAGATAATTAATAAATTGTATTTTTTAATTTTATAGTATACATATTGGGTACCCAATGTATAGTAGATTTTCTGCATTTTGGGTACCCGATATTTATAAGATATCTGTAAGATATCTGTAAGATAGATCAGTTTTTGACCAGTGTATATAAGTTTTACTATTATTTCTTTTTTTAACAATGAAATTAGTAGGAATAAACTGACTGTAAATATTATAAATCAAAATTATACTATTACGTAATAATTTATGAGATTCATTAGGATTCCAAAGCTTAATATTAATATTATTTCTTTTAATTCAGCAGTAAAACTGAGTTAAATGATTAATAACTAGTAAATACCACTTGATATAAGCAAGTCTATATGTATGTTTACCAGTTGGAAATAATACTCTAAAAAAAATCTGGTTTGATTTAAATTCACAGATTTTAAAATTTGTAAATTTAATCTGAATCAAATAAATCTGATTTGAATCTAATCAGATCACATCAGATCATATTACAAAAAAATTTGAATCTGATCCAATTAGATTCAGATCTGCATATTGATAACTTTTTGATAAAAAATAAAAAATGAACTTAAGTTTTTTTTTTATTTTTATTTTTTACTTTCTTTTTTTTAGAGACAGACAGAACTTAGAAAAATGGAGAAACTCAAATAAACAGTTTAAACTAAAGGTGAGTTTATTCTTTTATTTATTTTTATTTTTTTTTACTTGAAAAAACTTAATTAATGTCACCCTTCTCTTTTTTTTAAAAAAATCTGAATGAATAGATGAAGTTAAATAACTAGGATCTTAGATGAACATAAGTTCATTTTTTTTTTACTTTATTAATTATTAGGAAATGTAATTAATATTTTTCTTTTCCCTTTTTTTTAGGAAACTGGATAAACAGACAAAGCTAAATAACTGAATGAATATAAGTTCATTTTTTTTTTATTTTATTAATTATTAGAAAATATAATTAATATTTTCCTTTACTTTTTTTTAGAAAACTGAATGAACAGATAAAACCAAATAACTGAAATCTTGGATGAATATAAGTTCATTCTTTTTTTTATTTTATTAATTATTAAGAAACATAATTAATATTTCCTTTTTCTTTTTTTTTAAGAAATTGGATAAATGGATGAAGCTGAATGACTGAAATCTTTAACAAATATAAGTTCATTTTTTTTTACTTTATTAATTATTAGAAAATGTAATTAATATTTTCTTTTCTCTTTTTTTTTTAAAAAATTGGACAAACGGATGAAGCTGAATAAACAAAACTTGAACGAATGAACTAAGAAGTGAATTTATTCATTTTTTTTCATTTTTTTACTTTTAGGTAACATAATTAATATCTTCCTTCTCTTATTTTTAGAAAACTAAATGAATAATTAGATTCAGATCAGTTCAGTTCAGATTTGAATCAGTTTTAGTTCAATTCAGTTTCAGACTAATTAGATTCAGATTAGTTCAATTCAGTTCAAATCTGAATCAGTTTTAAATTAGTTTAGATCAGATCTAGTCAGATTCAGATCAGTTTAGATCTATTTCAGATTAGATTCAGATTTAAATCAAATTTGATCTGAACTGATTTGTTCAGAACACTAATTGATATTATTCATGTTTTTGCTAAAGTAAATAATAATAATATTAAAGAAAAGAAACAGTTTTTTATTACCAATTTACAACTAAAATTACAATAAACTCTTTAACGATTTGAAGATATTTTACATTTACTTGACAAATTAACTGTAAAAAAAATTGGTAAAAGTTCATATTAATTTAAAAAAACTAAATACAAGTTCTAAAGTAATTGTAAAAATATTGCTGAAAATGTCATAGTAATAGTACAGAACCAGAATTGAAGTTTTTTATTAAAGTAACAGTTGCAAAAAATTTTTTTCTTTAGATAAGTTAATCATATTTATTGTATTAATGTCAAATTTAATGATAAATCATGAATATATTCTTTTTAAAGAAAAATGTAACTTACCATATAAAAATACTGATTTATAAAGGTAAAATATAAAAAAATAATACTGCTTTAATATAGACTAGCCTTTATACTTTATTATATATTAACTTAATCATGTATTAAATGATTATTTATATTAATATGATTACTGTTTAAATTTAAATTCCTACTGAAATATACACTTACTCTATTATTATTATTATATTACTATAATTACAATTGTCCTTATTCGATAAATTATTCTTGTTACTAATAAAATTGATAATATTCTTATTATTTATATAAGTTACCTTCTCTTTTAAATTGCAAATCCTATATAATATACAGACACTTATTGTGATTTCCTATTCTATAAAATTTTTAACCTTAAAGTAATCTCTTATTGTAACTTAGTAAAAATGTGTAGTATAACTTTCAATCAGATAATTAAATTTATTATATTTAACAGAATTTACATAATAATAAAATTTCTTATTTTGGATAAGAAAGAAAGGAAGAATAAAATGATGATTGTATTAGTATTCCAATTGCCAAAATTTTAGTAATTGATAATATGAAAACTAAAATATTATCATAAAACTTTTTTACAAAAAAAAAGAAAAAAACCTATCCAAAAAATAAGAGATAATATTGGAATATTGGAGTAGGTGATATATAAAAAGAAGTAATAAGTAGAAGTTTTAACAATTGAGTGTAAGTTATAAAAATAAAGGACATCATTATCATTATTATTAATTAATTTTTCATTATCAAAAAAATTGTAAACTTATAAATATAAGTCTATAAGTCTCTTTTTGCTACTGAATCTTTAAACTTATTAAAGAGTTTTCATTCAGTTAGAAATAGTGTTCTAAAAAAAATTCAATTCGATCTGAATTTGCAAATATAAATTCAGATCAGTTTACAAATTTAAGATCTGTGAATCTGATTTGAATCAAATAAATCTGATCTGAATCTGATCAGATCAGATCAAATTATAATACAAAAAAATCTGGATCTGATTTAATCAGATTTAGATCTTCATATATTAAATATGATAAAATAAAAAAAATAGTTTTTTTTTTATTTTTATCTTTTTTTTTTAGAAATGGAATCTGGACAAATAAAGAAACCTAAATAAACAGTTTTTAAACGAACTAAAGGTAAGTTTATTTTTTTTATTTATTTTTTTTTTTTTTTTTACTTGAGAGAACATAACTAATGTCTCCCTTCTCTTTTTTTTAGGAAATCTGAACGAATAGACAACTGAAATCTTAGACAAACATAAGTTCATTCTTTTTTTACTTTATTTTTTTTAGAAAAAGTAATTAACATTTTCTTTTTTCTTTTTTAGGAAATTGGATGAATGGATGAAGCTAAACGAATAGAATTTAAATGAATGAACTAAGAGATTAGTTCATTCATTTCTTTCATTTTTTTACTTTTAGGGAATGTAATTAATGTTTTTTTTCTCTTCTTTTTAGGAAACTGAACAAACAATTAGATTCAGAATTCAGATCAGTTCATTTTAAATTTGAATCAGTTTCAATTCAGTTTGATTTAGATTAATTAAATTCAGATCAGTTTGATTCAAATCTGGATCAGTTCAAATCAGATCTAATCAGATTCAGATCAGTTCTGATCTGTTCAGAATACTAGTTAGAAAAATAAAAAAGTTACTGATATTGTTCTTCTTTATATAATTTTATATGTCAGCAACAGCTCCTTACATTGAGTAAGGTGATAGAAAGTTTCTTTTTTTTGAAAATAAAAGAGGTATTTAAGGTTGTTATATGTGTAAGAAGAACATTTTGCTAATATATTACCAATAAGAAGAAGATTATTATTAAGTTTAACTTGTGAATGAAAAAAGCATTAATATTAGAATCAAAATACCAGTTATTATTTTTGGTGGTAAAGGTCATCCATAAAAAAGACTGTAGGCAAACCTATAGATACTATCAAAACATCTTAATTGTAATATAGTATGGATTACTCTAAGCTTATGGTAATACTATGTAACTTTTTTATGAAAGACCTAAGTAGTGACTTTATAAGAATATTGTTTTATAGTAGATAATAAATAAAGTATTCTTTTTAATAATCTACAATTTCGTAGAAGAGAAGGTTAAAGTTTAAGACTTTACTTTACGAGTTTGTTTACCAATTCATTATCTATTACCTTATCATAACCTTTAATTTTAACTATATTTATATCTAATAATTTCTTTTTAATTAAGTTTATAATATCTAATAATAAATATAAATTTTTAAATTTCAATTTGCAAAACTGAAAATTTGGATTATCACTATTAATTCAAACAGTTGTAAAATTTTATATTATATTACTAAAAAAAAAATATCAAAATAAATAAAGAAATAAATTTTTATAATTCTAGTAAGATTTGCTATTCTATTTTGGCTGAAACAGTCTTAAAAATATCTGAAAAATATATATTCAGATTTTCAAATTTTACGTTATAATGATCATATAAAAAATCATGTAATTACATATTTCTCTTAAATTAATTAGATCAATTCAAATTTATTATGATAAGAATTTAAAATATTATAATATTCATAAATATAAATATTTTTTTAGGATTTTGTAATTTATCACCATGGAGATGCATCGCCAATGTTATGTGATTCATAATTCTGGTAGAATTAAATGATACAATGAAATTGCCTTTTTAGAAATTTTACATAATCCAAATTTTCAATTTTCAAGAGAAATAAAATTGCCTTTTTTGGATCATATAACATTACCTAAAATCCAAATAAGAAAAATTTGGCCAGCGTTATAAAATTTGGGCAAAATTAAACATGTGATGAATAACATGTGACAAATAGTATTTATCATACCGAAAAAATTCTATCTCTAGAATAAATAGTAAAAATGGAAAACTATGGTGTAATGCAGAGGGGTGACAAATTATCATATAGTATAAGTCATGTGATATAATAGGTCATATAACAGGGATGGTGATGCATTGCCATGGTGATAAATTACTTTTTTCATTTTTTTATTATTGTTTATTAAAATCACACATATCTGCCAATTTGTATAATATATATAATAGTTTTGATAGGAAAATTTCCTATCAAACATTATTAAAATATTATATACAATTTTACAAATTGGCAAATATGATTCTTTAGAAATAAATTTAAGAATTACAAAATTATGTAAAATATAAAAGTATTATTTAACAATATAAAAAAAATTTTTAGTATAAAATTTGCAAAATTTGCAAATTTCTGTTTTTTTATGCAATTTTAATAAAATATGTGCAATATTTAAATACAACTTTTTTCATTTTTTTAATGACATTTTTAATAAAAATTTGCAATAATCTTTAAAATTGCAAATTTATTAAAAATTTTTGCTATAGATGTTACACAAAATCTTATAGTAAAATTCCAAATTATTTTTGGTATTTCAAATTAGTTTAGCATTTTACTTAGTAAATTATATATAATCTAAATAAATTTGTATATCTTAAACTACTATATTTATAATAATTTGGCAAAATCTTGACAGTTTTTTTTATATTAATAAACTTTAGATTTTAAAATCTTAAACAAATTTAATAAGTTTATTTAACTTTTAGCATTAATTTGCAATATACAGATTATTTAGATTTTTTTTATGCTAAATTTTTTTTT
>QKYT01000271.1:59709-78921 GCA_003550305.1 Glomus cerebriforme | reverse complement strand
AAAAATGGTCAAATGACCAGGTCATTTCCGAACACTGGTTTATTGTGCAAAATAAATTTGGGACGAAGTCCAATTCTTATATTTAAAATTAATTATATGCTTTCATCAGCCCAAAGATGAGATATATTACCAAAAGCACGCCAAAGGATATCAACAATAAAAGAAGTTTGTACGAAGGTTAGGTTATAAAAAAATTTTCTTGGTTGTCATAATTAACAAGATTTATAAAACAACATACGAATCTAAAATGCTGACTAGCCAGATTTACTACGAGAATTTATTCTCTCGCCATTACAAAAGAGCCAATTTCATAATTTTTAACACACGATTTAGTGCTTATTTCGGCAATTACAACAACAAATATCATGCACGATCTAAGAATATATTTCATTATGACGTCACAAATTATGCAGGCGAATTTTGCCCGCATTACCATCATTACCGTTTTAAGGGATTAGCTATACTAAAGTAGTAAATTCATTTGGCAGTAAACGAAAATCTTTTGTGAATACATAAAAAGACGAAGAAAATTACTCTATAAAAAAATTATTATTTTTTTTTTTGGTATTAAATAAAAAAATGCAGGAGATTTTACATCATTTGAGAACCATACAATTTGCTTTAACATTTACATGCTTTTCAGTTGGTAATTATTTATTCGATTTACAATATTATGTTATTTCAATAACTATATTTTACAAAAATAATTTTAGATACGGTGCTTATGAGTGTTTCTCCGGACCAAACTGTAATCTGGTTCCTTCTTCCAAATCTTATTTCAATTTGTATAAGTGGATACTATGTAATTACAGTCGGAAAACAATGGAATAAGAATATAGCTAACTTGGATGTTACTTTAAACGTGTAAATATTATATATAATACAACTTTATATAAAGTATATAAAATTTAGTTCCAAAACTTATCAATTTTTTTATTACAAAAATTTTTAGATCTTTAATAGTATTATGGATAATTTATGGTAATATTATCATTTATTTATTTTATTTTTTAATTCAATATAACTATTATAATTTTTTTTTTTTAAAAAAAAAAAAAATCTTTTAAACAAGGTTCCTCAAAGGCATATATTTGTGCCAACGACACTACAGTCACTAAGGGATTTTCGCTGTTAACAGTAATTTATGGATGGATTAATGCTATATTTTATTTGATAACATCAATAATTTATGGAGTATATTTTTTTTAAACTAAACTGAATTACAAAATTATTGTTTCAACGGTTGTAATTATGTGGCTTAAAAAAAATAAACAAAACATCATAATCACAAAAATATTAATGTTATTAAACATATGCAGTTTAGTATTAATTTCTTTTTAACAATTATCAGACGATCTTTTTTTTAGATTTATAATACAATTAAATTAATTATATAAAAGAGTGAAAAATTCTCTCACCTTTTTTTCTCAACGTTTTTAAAAAAAAACCCAAAAATGACTCAAAAACTAGTAGTTGTTAGCGGTGCTACTGGTAAGTATTTAATTAAGTATTTGTAAATGACGCCATTCACGTGATATACCACTTCAACTCTCGCTTATACTGTAACAAACAGGTGCACAGGGTGGATCCGTCGTTAATGCACTTCTCGCTACGGGACATTATAAAGTTCGGGGATTAACTCGTAAACCGGATTCTGATAAAGCAAAAGCATTAGCAGCTAAAGGAGTTGAAGTAGTTAAATGTGAATTATCTAATAAAGATGATGTCAAAAAAGCTTTGACTGGTGCAGATATTGCTTATATTGTTACTAATTTCTGGGATCAAGTAAGTAATAAAATATATTTATTTGTATTCGTATTAAATTTATACAATAATGTGAAAATTTTAATGATATTTATGTAAAATTTTAAGTCAATCGTTGGTACTGATGTTAAAGAAGAAGAAAGACAAGGTAAAATGATTGCCGATGTTGCTAAAGAAATAGGACTTAACTGGTTATTATATAGGTGAATATGAATATAATCGCTATATATTTTTAATCTCTTGAAATTCAAAAAAAAATTAGCTTTATATCTAAATAAAAATATATATATATATTCTATAATATAGTTCTCTTCCTGATACTACTGTTGAATCTGATGGAAAATATCCTGATATTGTCCACTTTGCTGGTAAAAATCATGTGGAACAGTATATTAGGTCATTAGAAATTCCAAATTCAACATTTATCTATCTTGGTTTCTACTCTCAAAATTTGGGAATTTTCGTACCCTTGATTCCGAAAGAAAATGGCGAAATTGAAGTCATATTTCCTTATTTGGAAGAAAATGACAAGCTTCCTATGATCGATTCTGAAAACGATACTGGTGTACGTAAAAATTTAAAAAAAAATAATAATTATAAATGAATCAATCTAAATTTTTTCTTTTTTTTTTCCTATAGCCAATTGTTGCAAAAATTATTGAGGAAGGACCTTCTAAATGGAATGGTAAAAAAGTTCCTGTTGCTGGTGAATATGCTACCGTGAAATCTATCATTGAATCATTGACTAAAAGTAATATATATTTAATAAATTTACTCATTTATATAAAAAAATTATTTGAAAATATCAGAAAATTAGACTAATTATTTTTTTAATCTTAGCTACTGGAAAAACTCATAAATTAAGAACTGTGGGTGACGAAGAGATCGCAAAAGAAATTTCATCTCTTAACAACGATGAAGCTAAACAAATGGTAAACAATTTGAAAAAAAATTTTTCTCGTTCTTTTTTGTTAATAAAATATTTATTTATACTTTTGTTTTTTTTTTGTTTTATAGTACAAATGGTTTAAAGATTTTGGATATTATGGAAAGGATAATGAAGTTAAAGATATTTCTGTTGCTAGGGAATTACATCCAAATATTAAAACCTTTGAGCAATATTTACTTAAAACTTGTGGTAAGTCTTAAATTAGTGATCTTTTTTTCTTTTTTTTCTCGAATGTTTAAAAAATTATTATCTCGTATATATTTTGTATTCTGTTGCACTGTACTTATTTTTTGAACTTTAAAAAATAAAATTTGATTGTAAAATAATCATTATGTACAAATGAATAAATTTGTATCCATTTGAGAAGTTGAAAAAAAATCCCAAAATTGTGTACGCAATGAAATTTAATTATCCGAACGTCAAAGTATAGTACCCGAGTATGCTTGCACGCGTGAAATTACTTGACGCGATTTTACGCGTATCGTACATTATCAAAAACTATTTATTGAGCAGAGTTTAGGGTTAGGGTCTTAAAACTATTTTAAAGCGTGAGCGCGCCTAATATCTCATATGTCTGCGAATCGGCATCACGTGCATTAATTCTTAGCTTTCCGCAGCGAAGTAATCATTAACTTTGCCGATCTCTAGACGAAAAGATATCGTCAAAGAATTTTTCGTTCAAATGAACAACGAATAATATAAACAGTTTATAAAATAAATAAATATAATTATTATCTGTTATATTTATTGAACAATTAAAATTTTTTTCTGTTATTTTTGTTAACAAAGTATTCCTTCTTTTTTTTGGTATATAGTTAAAAAGGATTCAAATGAAGTTAACGTTGTACATCCAAATATTTAAAAAACCTATCAGCTTTGAGTGGAAATTGGAAATTGGATAAATTACCAAATTTATTATTTGTAATCTGTCGTACTGATTTTAAAATAAAATTTGTGAAACATAAACATTATTATAAGCATTATGTAATGAGTGAATTATATTCATTTGGAAAATTCTTTTCCAAACAAAGTTAGAAACTTTGAATGATAAATAAACTTATAAAAGCCCGTCCATTTTTCTTTACAAAAAAAAAAAAAAAAATCCAAAATTGTACATTGTAAATATGTCTACACTTTTTTCAATAGATTACATTTCTTCTGAAGTTCAAGAATCGTTACCTAAAGGTTATGTTTTACGACCTTTATCTAATGATGATTATGAACGTGGATTTTTTAATGTATTATCTAGTATCTACATTTGAAAATATAGGAAGTCTTTCTAAAGATCAATTTCTTGGTAGATCTTTGCTTTTTGTCATGTTTAAAAATCAAATTTATTACATATTTCATAATTCTTTTTATGTAAAAAAAAATTATTTTAGAACGTTTCAATTATATGAAAGCACGTAACGATGAATATTTTATTATCGTAATAGTTTCTCCAGAAGATTGTATAATTGGAACTGGAACAATATTTATTGAACGTAAATTTATCTTTAATGCTGGACTGGTTAGTAAATCCTTTATCTTGTAATTTGAAAAAAAAAGACAAATTTATATTTAATAATCGAGTAGGTTGGACATATTGAAGATGTTGCTATTGATAAAAATCATCAAGGCAAACATTTTGGTTTAAGGTAATATATATATATATATATTTTTCATCGAGAAGAATTAACAATATATATATATTTATTTATATTTCAAATTTTCTTTTTATAGTATCATTCAAGCTCTAAAATATATTGGAGTTAAAACTGGATGTGTTAAAGGTTTAAAAAATATAAATATATATATTTATTTATTGTATATATTTATTTAAATTATTTATTCATTTACTTTTATCCTTTTACAGCTATCTTGGATTGTTCTGTTAAGGTAAATAAATTTGGTTTATGATGACATTTTTAATACATTTTTTTACTTGCATAATTTTTTTTTTTTTTTAGAATATTCCTTTCTATGAAAAATGCGGGTAAGTTCTTTATAATTTTTTATTTATCATTTTATTTCTTTTATTCTAATAATAATAATTTTTTTTTTAAAAAAGATTACAAAATAAAGGAATCGAAATGTCTTGTGAATTTGACGAGATAAAATCAAATAACTAAATTCTCTAATAGAAAGATTTTATTTTTAAGGTTGTTTAATAATCGATTATCATAACAATCGAAATTTATTACAAATTGATTACATTACCATAACAAATGGGTTACCAAGCGATTACATTACATTACAAATCGATCACATTTTATTACAAAGCGATTACATTTACATTACAAAGCGATTATATTATATTACAAATCGATTACATTTACATTACAAATTGATTACATTGCATTAACAATAGATTATCTCATCATATTTGCATAAATCTTTTGATTTTTTTTCGGATCAGAACACTTTTTTTGTTTGATTCAAACATAGATTTCGATCTCGGTGTCACGAAAATACATGGATCGTCAAACCAATTTAATTGCGTAATCTTCGAGAAAATGAATTTATGACAATTTTTCTTCCATTTATACTTGTAAAAATTATATATATAGTATACATAATCAGAGTAATAAGTACCAGAGTCTTTCTAAAAAAAAAAAAAAAATCATGAATGGATTCATATTTATACAGAAATTGTTACGAAATTTCGTATGATGGATCGAGACATCAGTATGTAGACCAAACTAACCTAGTTTGATTTAGGATTGTCCAAAAGTTTATGGTAAAAAAATATTTGAGTTACATCATAATAAATATTCACATCATAAAAATAAATGATCGAAATCTACTGATCGATCATCAAAGAAAAAAAAAAAAAGAAAAAAAAATCAAAATAACGATTTAAACCGTTCCTCTAGGCTTATTGTATATATATTTGCATTGTAGATCTTTTATATATTTTTTTAGCGGGAATTTAATGACTTTGTGTTACATCATTTAATTTTTTTTCATTAATTAATTAATGTTCAGTAAAAAAAAAAAGATAAACCATTAATTATAATATTATGTATACTCACTAATGTAAATTAAACTCCCTCACGCAAAAAAAAAAAAAAGAAAAAGAAAAAAGAATCAATAATTACATTAAAAAAATAAAAGGAAAAAAATAATAATAATAAAAAGGTCAAAATTGATATACTGTATTAACATTTTTTCTTACTAATAACAAAAAAAAAACTAATAAAATGATTTCATACAAAATATCAGATATATTAATATTTTAAAATTTCATTCTCATTTTTTTCGTCATTAGCAGTAATTGGAATATCTTTACTAGTTTTTGCAATAGCAGCAATTTCAGGTTCAGGTATTGAAATATTAATAGGAAAAGATGAAGATGGAGATTTGATAATTGAATTTCTTAATTTAGAAATATTTTTTCCATAATGACTATTATTCTTTGAATAAAAGAATAATGCAGGTTGACCATTATCCAATGAACCATTTTGAATTATATAAGATTTATAACCACGACTCGATGATGGAATTAGATTTCTATTCTTCCATCTTACTTTTGATAATGTCAATGTAACAATTGCGGTAAAAAGTGCAAGAAACGAAAAAACTGTACTAACGATGAATAAGTGACATCTCATTTGTTCATTATGTGTGGTTATTTGATATGGATTTTTTGGTCCTGCTCTACAAATTAACCCATTACCGAAAACAGCAGGCACTACATTCAAGAAACCTATTTAGAAAATATTGTAAATATTATTAGATTAAAAAAGTAAGAAAAGGACATAAAATTTAAAAGTAAAACATACTATGAATGTTCCAAGTGGCCAATAAAATCCTAGATATGTTTTTAACGAATATGGAATAATCATTAAAAATGGTTCAAAGTAAAATATATATAAATAAATCTATATACAAACCAATCAAGAAGATAATCTCCTTTGTGCGGTCCATTCTTCCATTTATGATCGAACTTATTTAATGAATATCCTGAAAAAAAAAATTTTTTTTATGTCGATTAGTTGATAATTCACGCCAATTTCACGTGATGTGATAAATATTCTACCTATGATAGCAAAACTTATTCCTAATGATATCCAGATTCGTATTTGATCATTAGCTCTGTAAAGAGTCAGTGAAACAGTGTAAAAATTTTATTTTTCTTGTAATAATATTGAGTCAAAGCGATTTTTTTTATAAATTAACTTACGGTTTATTCCAATAATATCCATAATATCCTGAAAGCTGGACAATTTCTATAAAAAAAAAAAACATTTTAGACCCTTATTTCTTTTCAAATCAAAAAAGATTATTTATTAATACCTAGAATGAATATAGAAAAAAGCATCCAAAATTGAATGATTCTCCAAGTGAGAAAAGTCTTTCGTTCAACTGAAAACACCATTATGAATTTCTAATCAAAAAAAAAGGGTCAAACCGTCATAAAAAAAAAAAATTTTTTTTTTAAAAAAAAAATCTCATTAGAGTTGTAGTGAACGTAATTTATTTATATCAATCACTTGATGTTATATACTCCTTTATTATCATAAACATGAGGTAAAAATCACACTATAAGGTTTATCGAAAATTGGATTAAAAGGTATAAATTACATGATTTTTCTTCCGTAAATGATAAAAGAATTACTTAATTAAGCTAAAGAAAGGGTCATAACTACGCCTTATATCAGGTTATTCAGGTAATATTTGCTTGTGTTACAATCATAGTTATTATATTTTTTTTCGGAGAATTTATTCCCATTTTATATTTAAGATTAACTTTAAACAAACTTTAACCTTGTTAAACCTGATTTGATTCTATATTTATATTATTTATTATTTATCTTTTCGCGTGAAAAAATTATACATAATTTCCCTCCATTTTTGTTAATAGATTTCCCAATTCTAAATTTATTGTTTGTATCGTATGTTGTGTTAAATGCAAACACGTGCAATATATTTTTTTTAATTCACAAAGTAAAAATATACTGTATTTTTTGATATATTTAATATCATTAATATCATTTTTAAATTATTTGAGTGACATACGAACAATTTATAATAAATTTTTGTCATAATTTAAGAGATTCAATCGTAGTGTTTGTTTCGTTGATTTTAGATGCATTGCTTCATGAAGAATATAATTATACAATTCGAATTTAGAACTATTTTTTCCCTATTATTTCAGACTAATTCACAATTTTGTTTGTTATTAAGAGAATGTTATTTTAATTAGAATTCAAAATGGAAGTCGTGTAACATCATGACCACTGATCCCCCTATAAACGATAATTTTCAAGGAGTATTAAAAGCTCCTATTGATAAACATTCTTCATTAGTAATATATCCTGAATTCACGTTGATCGTGTGAAAATTGACCATATCATGTACAGTATATATATATATATACAGTATAACATCAACTTTGGATTTCTCATAAAAAAAATTATGCCCATGACTTTTGTTATTATAATTTTTTGGATATAAAAAATTTGATAGGATTCAGTGTAACAATAGATGAGAAAAGAACGTAATTGTTTTGATTGAATCAAGTATCCTGCATCTATATTTGTAAATTATCATTTTTGAAATGCTAAAAAAAACAAATAATAATAATAAACATTGTTATTGAATAATTCTGGTTAATAAATTTTATTATCATTTTTGACTGAAGGTTGTACTATAAATAGATTAAAAAAAAAATTTTTAAGAGAATGTAAAAATAAAATTGGATTAAGTTAATGAGTTCAATGATTAAATGGATTTTTCAAAATATGCCTTTTATGTTGAACAAAATCGGATTAGTCGTAAAAAAAATGATGTACTGAAATTGGAAAGAAAATTCCTTTCTTTCAAAAACATTCTCTTTAGAAAAAATCTTTTTGATTCTGTGATGATGTAAAAATATTTGGATAATCTAGACATATATATTATAGTTATTAGATGTGGGAGTATTATATCGGTCATCCAATATTTCCCAATATTGTGTCATTCATTAGAACTTGTGAGAGAATCAAAATATATCATTTCGCAGTCTTACCAATAATATAGGATAATTAAATTAAAATAATGTTTGATATTATTGTTTTATTTAATAGAAATTTGATTAATAAAATTGTGTCACCCCTCCGCAGGTAATTTTTAATAAGATATTGAATTTTTATTGGTTCCTAGGGATATAATTGTTTTTGTTATTTTTATTTTTATTTTTATTTTTTTTTAACGAAAATAATCTCTTTATTTATATAAATTCATTACATGAGGAAAGTTTTTCTATTCATATATTCCGTATATAAATAATGATTTAATGTTTGAGTCAAATATGTACGAAGTTTATTGACGTGGTTAAATTTTAATTTACTTGTGTAACATAATATATTTTTTTACAAAGAAAAAAAAGAGAACGGGAAAAATAGATCATTTTTTATAATTTTAATATAGTATAATATAAATTATAATGTGAGAATCCTAATATAGTTACGAAAATTATTTATGATAATAATCTATTAGCGGATGCAATTGGACCTGCATCCTGCTTGGCGCAGGTAGCAAGCTTGGTTTGCATGTAACAAAAATTAAAAGTATAGTAAATCTGTGAGTCTTAGATTTTGTTAACGCTATGCTTGGAATATAGTATGCAGCATATGACATATTTTAGGGTTAAAGGATTATGCATTTCTTTGGCTAAAATTTTGAGAACATTTATAGCTTCGATATTATTATTATTATTTTTTTTTTTTTACCTGATTTGTCTCCAACAACAAACATGCTTCCTTGACTGTTATGAGAATGTTACATTACCAATTCCTCCTCTAGTATCTCAATAGACCTTATAACAGGTATTAAAGATTGAAAAGTGAGTAGAATGTAATCTTTAAAGAAAAACAACGAAGGTCCTTGGGAGAAAAAAAAACTCAACCTTCATAAAGAGGTAAAGAGTTTAATGAAAAAATAAATACTATTTTGGAAGTATGCATACGATTACGGCATGACTGCGAAATTAATTACAGCTGCCGTAATGCTGTAATTTTTTTACGGTTACGGCGTTTTAAATACGCCGTCCGTAATTTCTGTCATCAATCAATAATTTCAGCAGCACCTATAGAATAAGCTATCAACTTTTACGATATGAATTATTAAGCGAACTAACCAAATCCGAAATAAAAATTGAACCAAAAGCCAACAGGATTACCTGTGACTAATTAACACATTTTCTACACCAAAAACAATGTTGTAATGTTTAAAATAATGCTTCATAAAAAAAATTATTACGATCTCGAGTAGACTTACTACATTGAAAAAAAAATTTTTATTGGTTAGCTTTATTATAAAATATCGTAATCCTTAATATTCATAATCTAATGAAAATAAATTCGGCGATAATAACTTAATAAAATAAAGTAATTAGATAGTTGAAGCATCCTTTTATTATTTGTAGATACATATATAATATATATATATATAATATATATTTAAATGCGTTCTTATAAAAAACTCCAAGAATTTTCGCGATATTACTGCCGTGATAACATCGTGCATAGCAAAATATTAATTCCGTTCATGTGACTGCGGAACATTAGCAACTGCCGGTAATAACCGTGAAATTATTACTGTATTCCAAAATGAGCCGAAGTCATGCTGAAACTGGAGATTGACATTTTTTTTGAATCCGGAAAGAAAATCACCATTTTGAGATTAATTTTTCATTATTCTGCAGTATTAAAATAACGGAAAAAAAAACAATTAAAAAAAAAAATTTTAGTTATTAAAACATGTATTGAATGCATTAGCATTAAACTATAACTATATAAAGTTGATAACGACATCAAAGTCTTTGTCATTTGTACTATCAAAAAAATTCATCCGACTGACTTTTACGGTTAATCTCAAATTTTTATAGGGATATCCGACAAGGGTTCCAATTTGTCATACCATCCTTTATTAACTTAAAATAAACAAACAAATGTTAATGATTAATTTATTTTATTTCTTGTAAACTTAATTATCAAGAATTATATTGTTTATGATTTGGACTCGATCTACAATATCAATTATACATAATTAATTGCACATTCCTTCCAAGGTTTTTTGTGTGAGACTATTAAATTCGGACAGTCGCCACAAAGACTTGTTTTTACGATAAAATATTGCTTGTTAACGAAAATTTAAATTTCTAATATAATTGATAATTCTGAATCTTTACTAATTGTGAAAAATCAGCAGATATATCCATTACGACTAATAATCACCCCTGCATATTTCGTAAGTGTGCATACTTAATTACTCTAATTCGACAATAATCATAAATAATCAGGAAAACATGATCGTACCAATGATAATTGACCTTTAAAATGTTTAAATGTTGTGTCGAATTACTTGTTATGAAAATCTTGGACATCTATTTATGTTTGAATAATGCATCTTTTAATGGAATTTTTATATAATATATTGTTTTGAAACGGTTTGAGATGTTTGAGGATGATCATATCATTCAAACGTCTAATTTTTGTTATTATAAAAGGATTTGATTTGTTTTAATCATTTAAAAAATTTATTATTGGAATTTTTGGGATTTTTTTGAAAGAAAAGCTATTAATATTTTTATGGTTCCGTGAACCATATAAATATTTCATTCATTATTTTTGCATTATTTGAGGAGCTCTGTGAGCTAAATACGTTCCTTTTTTTTTTTCTTCTTATTTGCAATGAAGTTTAAAAAAATTCCTTTTAATACCACCAAGCCTACAAGCATATCAAGCATATTAAATGAAAATTAAAATATTCTTCCTGATTTTACTACTTTATGTAGTATCATTCGTCGATTGTGCCGACGATGAATTTTCAAAATCACGTACTGAAGCTGACTCCAAGTTAATAATTATGACAAGTTTAATATTATCACAACTTGATTTCATAGCATGTCTGTATGTTCTCGGTAGAACTTATTTGCAATGGAAACGAAATGGCAAGAATTCTATACCAATGAATCTTCGCTTACCATTTTATATTACATTAATTGGTAAATAATTTATGTAATTGTTACAATTATTATTTAATTGTTATTAACGATATAATTCTTCATTTTATTCCAGAATCCTCCATATCCATTTTACAGACTATTAATTGGGTAAGTCGTTTATCTAAAAAAAAAAATTATTATTATTATTTATATTTACATAATTATAAAATCTTTTTGCTTTTAAAAAATTTTTTTTTAGAGTTTTCCAGCTGTAGGCGAGTTGTGGTTACATCCATTATGTAGTACTGTTAGTCTTTTCTCAATATTCTTAATAGCTTTTGCGATGAACGTGGTAACTTTTATAACTATTATAAATTGGTATAAAGTTAAGAGAAACGTCTATTTTAATTCTGGTCGATACGATTACATAATATTTCTAATTTCAGCCGGATTTTCTATGTTTTATACTTTACTTGGGGTGAATAGATATGGAAAAGTACAATACTGGTACGTTTTTTTTAGAGGAAAATATGTATTTAAAACTAATAATAAATATATATATTACACAAAAAGAACGTGATTATATGCTAACTAAAAAATATATATAAATAATTTTTTTTTTAATAAGGTGTGCAGCTCAACCAAAAAACAAAGCAGTTCTTTATATAATTTTAGCTGTCATTACGATTCACATGTTATTATTATCGACTTTTTATATAAAGACTTATAGATATATAGAGAGGTTCAAAACAAATCAATTATCTTTCAATGGACCAAATTTATCAGAAGATAATAATTCAAATGAAAGAGTGATGTCAAAGAAAATAATTTCATATACATTTGTCTTTTGTGGTCAAATTATTCTTTTAATTTTAAATATTCTTATTTCAATTATCATAACTGAAAATACGGCAATTAATCTAATTCTTATTCTTGGAATTACTATTGGTGGTCCATTAATAGCACTTCAATATATTGTAAATGAAGGTTGGAAACATAAATCAACTTCAAACTCTTCAACAGAAAAACACTTATCACAGAGTAGTTCACAAATAACTGCGTCATCTATACGAGATTCCAGTCAAATCGCTGGAATCCGATTGCCTTTCACTGAAATTCAAGTTAAGGTTGTTCAGCAACAAACAACAACACAACAAAATGAAGATTGGGATGCATAATAAATACACACATATATATTTTTTACTTGGGATTTCTTTGATAATTTCTAATTGGAATAAACATTTTTATTTAAGCTGTCCCAATTGGTTTTTTTTAAAAAAAAAAAATCATCTCCTACGAAAAAAATTTCTCTACGCTTATAATAGTAAATAAATGGTTTTTAATCAATTGTTATATAATTTTTTTTTTTAAAAAAAAAGAAAAAAAAAATAAAATTTATCAACTTCATTAGAGTTTATTCGAATGGTTCGAATAAAATAATATATCAATTTATTATCGAATTTTTTGTATTATTTATTTCATGAGGAGCGTGTCACTCATTAAATTAACACGTGATTGACTATTTTAACTAATATGAGAGATGTTTTAAAGAGTACTTATAAAATTAGAAATTCCCGGTTATCTATATGAGACCAAGGAGAAGACCCGGTCACTTGTTAATCACACGAAAAATTATGATAAAGGAAGTGTGCGACATGGGATTAATATAAAAAAAGAACGGGGTTGCTAATACGTCCGGGGTTGAAGTCACCATGCATGTGATTTCACCGGTACTGTAATTTCACTGGTAACATAAATTAGTAATAAGTACCAGTCTTAAGAAACTTACTGTTACACTTCGGGTGTTTGAATCTTGGTTCGTGTTGCTCAAGGACAGGTAGACGTCATGTACCCTAGCGATTGTTTGTTAGTTAGATTCATGAAGGAAAAATAATAGTATTATTTTAGTTTAGTTTTATTGGTTTATATTTTATTTGTAATTCACAAATTCTTATTAATAAAATTATACTTAAAATAAGTACCTCGGCACATGATCCGCCGCATGCTTTAATATGATACTTATAATACTTTGATATGTTCCTAACCATAAACTAAAGTTTAACTTTATACAATCCTTCTATTTAAACATTATTTAATGTTCTACAGGTTTATCACCAAATTTTATTCCTTCCACTCAACTATAAAAAGAAATATCAGTTTGAAAGAATAAAAGTGAGATGAGGATAATAAAAATCCGTTCATTGTCGATCACGTGACTACGCGTAGCGATTATTTTTCTTTAAATTTGCGATTTTTGCAACAATAGAAATTCTTCACAGACCAATAATAAACCGTAACTATTCTTATAGCACAAAATAATCCAAGTTAAAACATAGAATAACAAAAAATTGTAAAACTATAATTGATTAATAATTGTTCATTTAAAATTAATATCTAAGCTTCCTGTGATTCAATTTGAATGATTTTGATTTTCTGAAAAACTCTTTCTAGTAAATATAAAAACATCATGATCTAATATCTCTATCTATAACAATAATTATTTAAAAATACATGGCCAAATGATATAAAATATTCAGTTCACTATAATAAAATATATAATTAATAAATTTTGTGTTTTAAGTGTTTAAAAATTTTAAATTAGGACAGTAAACTTACCATAATCAATATGCTTAATATTTTACTAGCAAAAGATCTCTTGCAAGTTTCTTCATTTACTTCTTGTAGTCAACGGGATGAAACACTTGATTCTGACGCACAAGAAGCTAAGCTTTGAAAAATTAAGTTTCGCTACTTGTTAATTAATGGCGTGTAATGTCGTACAAATTGTGACAAATAAGATTTCACCACTCGAAAAACAGGAGGGGTGATACTACGTGTCAATTATTTACTATGATCACGTGTCCGAGATTTTTTTTATGGAGACGCTGGGGAAGATTATAAATACATCGTAGTTCATTTGTCGATCCTATATATTAAAATCATTTGCATTATATGCGACCTGTGTTTATTTATCACATAGCGTCACGCCTCCCAGGTCCCAGCTTTCATTTTATTAAGTATATCTGGGGGTTCACGCCTAGTAAAACTTAATTATCACACAATATTTGTCACCGGTATCAACGGTACCATCACGTGCAAAAGTCAGAAAATTTTTTGGGGTGCTCTTGGGTAGTTTTTTTTGATGGTGACGCTGGGGGAGTTTGTATTTATATCTATACTGAAAAGATAGCGATAGTCAGATTACATTAAAACATACCTATTTACACGAAATAATTTTTTAAAAAAATTTAAACCCATTTTTAATTAAATATGGAAGTTAAAATAAACCCAATTAATCAAAAAGAAAGGTTGTATAATTATATCTAATTATCCTAATTATGGTGGAAATTCGGCCCCGGCATTGTTTATTACAACTCCAGCATTATTAATATTGTTATTTGTTGGACGTTGGCTTAATCTACCAGCCCACCAAGAGAATGTTATAGCATAAACCATACACAAAAATATATTTATACCGCCCAAACTAGTTTGTATAACTTGATCTGATTTCGAAATAACTTTAATGATAACTTTAAATAATTTTTCGTTAATTTAAATAATAAATCGAAGAAAATGACTTAAAAATAAATAAAAAACGTTTACCGTAAATCACCCAAAAAATAAATTCGATGCTTTAATAAAAAGAAAATTTATATATAAGAGAATTTATATAAAGTTTTTCATTTATTTATTATTTAAAAACTTACAGATAAATGATACCATCACATTTCATAGGTGGTTTATTCCATCTTCTTTCGATAGTAGTAATATAATATCCTTTAAAATATCATAAATTTAATTTATTATTATCCTTTAGAGTTTAGAGTGTTTTAGAATAAAATTTATAATAAAAAATTCGTATTTGCCTTACCATTTATTATAATACTATAAATGTCTGTAAATAAATAATATACGAAAGGACCAGAAAGCCCGAAAAGTGAGGTTGAAAATGCGTCTATGAAAATATATGATATATTCTATCTGAATTATCGAATTCAAAAAAATAAATAATAATAACTTGCCCTTTAAAGGTATTATACCTAGAGTTAAACACGCAAAACTACACGCAAATATCAAAATCCTAGTTCTGTAAGAATTTAAGGTAGCCTTCATTGTGTAAAATTTGTTAAAAAAAAAAAATTATTCGATATTTAAAAAATAATTAATATTCATATACCGACCTGTTGCACATGTGATACGTATAATGATATATTTGTTTATTATCTAACTATTAAAATGAAAATAAAGAAAGTTTATATAAAATGCAACAGTTTTGTTTACTAAACTATGTACATAAACTTTTAACTTTTTAAAGTACAAAATTTATCGTATCATTCTTTAAATAGCTGTTTAATCTTAAATTTTATGTAGGACGAAATTTGATACAACACCTAAACCCTAATTCCTTTCTTTTAATAAATACATACAATCACAATAATATTAGCTGAAACAAACAAGCCAGTGCATATTTATTAAAATTACGCCAAAATTCTCCAAATCTAGTTTAGTAAAGAATATTAAATAAATATATATATATATATATAGTATTTGAATCAACCAGCCGACCATTACAGTCGGATTGATTTGTACGTCTTAATAAGCTTTGGCCAGCATTAATATTTGTAAATGAAAAGAAAAATTTTAAAAATGACATCTTTGATTGTGTAAATAAGTTGTTTTTTTTTCATAAAATGACTATTAGATTTAAGATTTAACTTTACCAATTTGAAATGATTATTAGAGTCAAGAATCATACTCGACTACCTTGGATATTCTGCTCCGGCATTGTTCATTTCAACTCCAGCATTGGTAACATTAATAATATTTAAGGGAGTTGAGGGATGATTTATTGCAGTTTGGCTTAATCTACCAGCCCACCAAGAAAGTGATATAGCTTGAATAATACTTAAAAATAAAATTAAACCACCCAAGATAATCTCTACAGATGTAATTTGACGTCTTATAAACGAAATTCTGTCAATAGGTTCAACTAGCTCAATCTCCTTAATTTGATTAATGATAAATACAATGTTTACCGTTTCTATAAATCACTTTTCGTTAATTTAAATAATAATGAAATAAAACAATGAAAATGATTTAAAAATAAATAAAAAACATTTTACCGTAAATCCCCCAAAAAATAAATTCAAGGCTTTAATAAAAGAAGAAATATATTATTTATATAAGAAAATTTACAAATTGTTCATTATTTAATTATCAACCACTTACAAATAAATGATACAATCACTTGTCGTAGGTGGTTTATTCCATCTTCTTTCGAGAGTAATAAAATAATATCCTTGATATCATAATTTTAATTTTTTATTGTCGTTGAGAGTATGTTTTAGAAACAATCATAATAATAAATTCGCATTTATCTTACCACTTACTATAATACTAAAAACATCCGTAAAGAAATCATATATGGAGAGACTACTTACAAAACCGAGACTGATAATAAATGCGTCTATAAAAACATATAATTTATTATATCATTGAATTAAAGAATAATAAAGTGTACTCAAAGATAGTATACCTATAGTTAAACATGTAAGACTACACGAAAATATCAAAATTCTATAAGAATTTAAGATAGCTTGCATTGTGGTAAATTTGTTAAAAAAATAAAATTCTTTGATATTTAAAGAATAATATTCATATGTGCCATCCTGTTGTACAAGTGATACGTACTATATGTATGATAAATTTATTTGTGGTTATTAAAATGAAAAAATGACGACAATTATAGAAATTTTATAAAAGCTACTATATTTTTTACTATATTTTTTAAATAAGTGGCCGCCAGCATAATTGTTTCGGTTCTTACTAAAATATTACATAGTTTATATTTTTACTTAAATATATAAGTCAAAAAAAAATTCGGAATACCCTTAGATGAAACAAGCCGGTGCAAAACATTGTCATATTTGTAAAATCACTACGCCAAAATCCCCAAATCTAGTTTAGGCAAATTCATTGTTTACATTTAACGGTTAATTCATTTTGATAGTGGTTATTGAACTAAAAATAAATGATAATATAAGATTTGAAGACTGTATTTACTGTATAAAGTTTAATATAAGTAGCAGGAATATCAGGAAGTGCGATATTCAAGGCTAAACTAATATCATCTTGTTCACCTTCGACTATATTCGACACTATATATATCAATTGATTTCTGATTCCTTTTTGAAAACCAAAATCGTCTAGTTTAGTATGTTATTAAGGTGCTATTATATAATTTATGTATATTATACGTACATATTACCAAATCACTGAATTTATCATCCAAAAATTTAGATCCGTCCAGAGATGATGAAGGAATGAATGACTCATGTTTAAATAGGGCTAAATCATATAATCATTGTTAGGTTTGACTTATTTTTTTATACACAAATATGAGTCATTAATTAGAATATGATATTCTTAAATACTGTATATAAATACTAGCCTTTTTTCTTTACAATGGCAAAGTGTCAGTAATATAACAATAAAAAAAAGAATAAGCCTGTTTCCGCCTTTCTACCATAAATCCGGATATCAAAGACTGTTTTTAACAAAAGGTTCACTATGCAAGAATGATTTTGTTAAAATATCTTTCTTGAGTTTATGTTAGATAGGATCTGTCTATTTTTTTTTTATTTTACCCTTAGCCATGATTATATCAAAGAACCTCTACTTTAATCTGAAAAGAAATCCTTTGACAGCTTGAATGATAGATATTATTATAAGGTAATTAATTTATTAACTACAGGTATAATACCAGTCCATGTCAACATATCAATATAATTAGTGAAACTATTATGAGCTTTCTTGAGTTGAAGTGATGAGTGCGGGACTGCTTCTAACTCAATGTGGCAATGCTTTTTTAAAATAGTTTTTACTGATTATTGGTTGTCCATTAAATCGTGAAATGGATTTGGTTTGTACCTAATGAACTTGATCCATTAATGATCCTGTTTATTTCAGTTTCTGAAAAAGTGGTGGATAATATGTTATTGGTGATCCCAGAAAAGCGATGAACTGATATCAATGCTTAATATTCTTTTGGAATATACTGATCAGTTTCTAGCAAACCTGTTAGAAAAGGGACTATTTATAGTTAACCTTTTATACTTATGTAATTGTTTATTCTTTTAATTTAGGTATCTACGGTACAGTATTTGGACTGTAAATTATTTATTTTCAATTTAACACTCAAAAATTTATTAATAAAGAAATTAGGAAATGGAAAAATAATTATTATTATTGTCGTAGAAAAATTTATAAAATTATTTTTAAAATAATTTATTATCAGTAGAAATAAAAAGTATCCTTTTAGTATAGTAAAAAATGTTATTTTTAATTGAAAATTGCTAAATGTGACCAAGTAAAAATTTGAGTATATATACAGTGGACGAAAAAAGTTTCCAGAAAAATATTTTTATTTATTATNCAACAAATAAGTGTCAGTGGCACATGAAAATTTGCGGATATACTCTTTGTGATATGAAAAATTAGATATCAAAAGCATATTAGTAACAAATCACATGCTTTCCATCTATTAAAATTTAAGTCGCCCAAAAAATCATTCAAAAAAAATAAGTAG
>QKYT01000271.1:9813-30323 GCA_003550305.1 Glomus cerebriforme | reverse complement strand
AAAAAAAATATGAAAAAGAGAAAGAAAAAAACAATCAAACCAGGTAAAAATTATTAACCAAAAATGGTTAACATAAATAGGTAAAATTCATCCCCTAATTAATTATTTTTAAAATTTATGCATAATATAAATCACGGTGAAATTCACCGGAGGTGAATGTAAAATTAATCCATTATTTTTATAATTATTTCAGACCTGTATTTTAATGCAGGTTCTCTCTTCTAATTATACTAGTATTAATAAGTAATTCTTTTGAATTCTTACTGTGAAACTGTCTGTAAAATCTATAAAAGGAATGTGAATTTACCTTTAGCTTCACTAGTGATAAATCATACTAATAAATCATAAAAAATTACGCAAAACTACTTGTGATTTAACATACCTGAAAATATTTTTCTACTTTACTCTGAAATTATGTCTGCATTTATCTTGCAAAACAATGCCTTGTAGCATATTTTTAAAGACTTTACACCTTCTATCTTTCTTAGCATATTTTTCTTGATTTATATTATCAGAAACAAATTCTTCAATGATCTCCCTTCACATGATAATAAAATTACTAATGAGTTTTCTGCATGTATATCTGAAATTAATGCTAATCTCATCACAAAAATTGAAAAAAATAAGGCATGTAATGGTTACTAATATTTACAAAAAACTTAGCACAAAATTAATACTAAAATTGCTAATGAACTTTCTGCATGTCTTTTCAAAATTAATACTACTTTCACTGCGAAGCTTGGCAGAATTAATAATAATTTTAATAAGAAACTTACTAAAGAAATTGCTAAAATCAATTTATGTAATGCTAGCTATGCCTCTGAGATGCAAAAAATTTTATTGATGGTTAATAATATGATCATAAGATTTGATAATATCGAAGAAGTCTGCTATAATGATTTTGTCTCAGTTAATGCTTTTATTGATGCTTTCCAAAATGGATTAATTCAATATTATGCAATTGTCAGAAAAAATCAGTTAGTCAAAACTGACCAACAAAGTGTATCAAATTATTCTAAAGCATCATCCAGAAGTTTATTTAACTCAAATTCAATAATATTCAAAGGTATTAATTTAATTATCTGGATCTAATTCAAGGAAATTTTTGATAAAATTAAGGCAGAAAAAAATTTTAACTTAGAAGAAATGTATCTTTATGTAGTAATAGAAATTTTGGGTTAGGTGGGAATATTAAGAAAGTTACAGTTCAAGGGTTTTATAAAAGAAATATCAAGAAGAAGGATGGATACATTAGTACTTTAGATGATATTGGTTTATGGTTAGATAATATAAAACTTAATATAGTTAATAAAAAAAGAACTACCATATTTGGCTTAGAAACTGGTAGAAAGCATGATATTATTTCATTTCATGCTTTATTCCTCCCTTTAAACGTGATCTACTCCAATATCTTTTATTAGTTTTATTTTTTACTTAACTGGCCAGCCCTTTCTTATGTATTATTTATGAAAAAATATAATAAAGATTTTACTTTGAGTTTTAATTAACCTTATTATAATGTTTATAAAGGTGAATAGAGTATCATTAAGTGTCATGGGAAAATTTAAGAAACAATTGTCAAAAAATTCAGTTAAAATTCTCAAATTGTTTAATAAATTAAAAAAAAAGATTTTGTAAGAAGTTTTACTAAAAGCAAAATTCATGGAAAATAATTAGTTGTAGAATAGTATTGTGACTATTATGTATTAATGTAATTTGACTATTTGTTTTATTAATTTTGAAAATAGTATGATGTCAGCGGAGTACTAAAAATCATGAGATGACTAATTGTTTCTTTTTTTAGATCCTGATCATGAACCATCATTTCTAGTCAAATATGGGATGTCTAAAGCCGGATTTCCCCAGCGTAACCACCAAAAAAATCACGATCACGTGATAGTGTGGCTTACCAGCCTCATCAGTTATTGGTCAAAATAAAAATAACACGAATACACGATCTTGTGTGGTTGTGCTTTGATAAGCATAATAATATCTCCTGAGATTTTTTTTCAATTTTTCTCACACTTTCTAGTCTCTCTGACGATTGTTTTTTTTACTTTGACTTATCGAAAGTGTAATAGACTTCTTATATCAATTTTATCATCTTTTATATTTTCAACTTTAAAATTAAAGTTTTAAAAAGTTACACAACTTTGTGAAANGATATGGAAGGCATTAACTCTATACAAGTAAGTCGATTTTGCACCAGTTTTCAAAAGTTTAAAATATNCTCTATATAAAAAATTAAAAAAAGACCGAGTTTTTGGGTAAAAACTTTATTTAAAAGTCAAACTTGGTGAAAATCTAGTATATAGAATACTATTATTTTGCTTAATGTACGTAAAATTAATTAATTATATAGAGTATTTTCGCNTTTATTAATTTATNCTTCAAATGTTATTTTACTAAATAATACTGTAAGAAGAGTTAAAAGTTTGAAAAAAAAGCATTACATTTAAAGATTAAAACTGTAGTTACTTGAAATTTGTTTTATATAATAAATTTTTTATCATTAATTTTATCATTAATTTTACTTATTAATTAATATTAATACTATATATTGTATATTGTGATTCTATTTTTAATAGATGGTCTCTCAAGAACAAAATAATAAATCACAAACATGCTCCAGTTGCCGTAAAATTTTACCTATCGAACTTTATCTTAATGATAAGCCGAATAGTAAACTATTTCNTACTTGTATTTATTGTCGTACAAACCAACAAAAAAAATCAAAACATATGCAAGAAAATAATGCCGAAAATGTTGAACCTGTAACACAATTTACCAATTTTGATGAATTTCTTGACTTTTATTCTGAACTACTAGAAGAATTTATTGGAAACGGAGAAAATGTAGATGATTCTCAAATAAACATCGCATGTATTGTTGATTCTTCCTTATTTATTGGATTACCAAAAGAAATTGCTAATGAAATTGTAAAGCAAGTTTCTGAAGTAGATGATTATTCCTGGAAGTAAGTAACCATTAAATTTGGATTATATTATTATTTTATATTAATAAAATATTAAAATATTTAATACTTTATTAGCTTTCATAAAAAATATGAACATCATAAAAAATATGAGCATCAGAATCAAAACTCTATATCTTATTGGTATTTCTGTTCTCAGCGAACAAATCTTAGAAAAAAACCACGTAAGCATGAAGATCAAAAGCATCAACGTGATACACCATTGAGGGAGCGATTTGAATGTGATGGAATGCTCAAGATTAACCTTAATTTGGCAGTAAACATCTTTCAAATTCACATAATTCATAAATATCCTCATCCACCTCCTCCAGATTATTCTGTATCAGATTCAATTAAAAATTTCATTAAAGAAAATATCAATCTTTTACCTCGTGAGATTTATGCCAAACTTGTTTCTAATGGAATGGATTTATCAATTCGCCAAAAACAAGTTCATTTTTGGTGGTCAAAATTTATGACAGATTATTATAAGCGTGATGAAAATGCATTTATCTCAGCAAAAAAATGGCTTGAGGAATATAACTTTGAAATAATACTTTATTTGGAGTCTCCAATACAGGCTATTGGATTTATGACAGGTTTAGATAAAATAATTGAAAAAAATAAAATTCATTTATATGAGTGCGGAATTGATGCTACTTGTAAGTAGATCTTTTCTTTTTTTATTAAAAACTTTTATTCGGGAATTAAAAAAGTATCTTTATTAACCTTTTTTTTGTTTTTTTTTATTTAGACAATACAAATAATTTGAAATTTGAACTTTATGATTTTCATGCAGAAGTGAATGGGACTGGATTTCCATTGGCATATCTGTTTCTTGAAAACAATGGTAATTGTAATGGATGGGTACGAACAGATACTATAGCAGCTTTTTTAATGGAAATTCGCCTTCGCAAACATGTAGAACCAGAGTTTTTTTTGACAGATAAGGATTTTGCACAGATTTCTGCAGCACAACGTATATGGCCAAGTATAAAAATTCAATTATGCCGATGGCATGTGCATCGTGCTATTGAAACAAAGTTAAAGGATTCCAAAAAAGCACAACAAATTATATATGATTCACTTGCTGCACATGAAAAATTTCCTTTTATTGAAATTGCATTTGCACCGACAATAGAAACAACATCTGAAAAAATTTGCCCAAAAGAACTTCGTAAAAAAGTATGGGAAATTATGGATAGACATTTACATCAACATTCTTTGATACCAAATTCAATGGGAGAGTATTTAACAAGTACTCAAATACGAGAACAAGCTGTAAAAGAAATTTATGATTTCTGTAAACAACATTCCTTATTACGCCTTTGGGTATACTTATGGAAAGAGTGGTATAGCGATGGCCGTTGGAAATTATGGGCAAGATCAACCTATAAAACTATTTCAATTCTCAAGACAACAATGTTTATTGAAGGACACTGGAAAGTTTTAAAACGAGACTTTCTATATAAATTTTTCCGTCCTCGTCTTGATCTTGTTACTTATATTATTTTATGTAAAATGATACCACTTCAAGACCGAAAATTTCAGCAATTACTGGTTGGAAGGGAGAATCCAGAGTGGAAAAAACAATTTAAAGCTGAATGGAAGCGGCTGAGCAGTCATGATACGAATTTGGAAAATACTTATGCGACCAATATTCAATATTGGGTTTGTGGCTGTCCATATTTTTTAACAAATCGGTTCATGATTTGCAAGCATTTAATTCAATTAAAGGGGGTAGTAAATGTGGATTTCTTTCATAAAATACAGCGAAATCATAGTTGCCCATTTATACAGGAGAGCACACATGAAATTCCTTATGAAACAAGCTTCGTTATGAGAACTACAGCAACTTCTGAAGATACTAATTTAAATGAAGAGGCTTGGGAGGAACATGTTATTATTTATGACCGACTTATTGATATTACAACAAAAGCTTTGAGTTTCCTAAAGGAGCATAAAGAAACTAGAAATTCTCAGTGGATTAAGGGAGTAGAACGAAATTTTGTATCAGTTGAAAATATGGTTCGAGAAATTGAATCATATCGTCATCNTCGCACAATGCCGTTAACATGGAAAGAACATTCTCATAATACACGATTTTTAAATTAAAGGTCAGTAATTTCATTCTGTGTTGTAGTCTTGCAGATATAGATGTAATTTATTTTATTATTTAGATTTAATTGCTGTGAATTTTTGAATTAAGGTTAATTGGTTAATTTCATTTTTTAGTTTCAAGAATAAAGTTCATTTTTAGAGTAAAATCTATTCTGCGCGCATATGAATATTTTATTACCATTCTCCATAANTAAGAAGGGCTGCAGTTGGGGATTTATGATAGTTTTATTATTTACATTGGCTTTAATGTCAGAGTCTCAAAGGATGGTATGTAATATAAAGTTTTTTTTTTGTAAATTATCCGTTTATTTTATAAATTTTCTATTGATATTGATATTATTTATTTATTGACTAGAAAATGTTATTTTTGGAACTTTGCAAAAGCAATAGCTTAGATCAGGTATTTGAGTTTACGGGAATTTTAAAATTACTAGCGAACACCATTTTTTTATTTGAAAAAAATTGTATAACAAAGTTTATAGAAAACAAAAATAAAGTTTTATTTGGAAAAAGTCAAGGTCCATTTCAATAATTCAGTTTTTTTTAATTACAATAAATAGTTCGTAAATTTAATGTGAAAATTTAAAAATTTTATTTTGTTGCGGTAAATTTTTAGTATATGTACTATATGCGCCACAAATATCATGTGATCGTGAAATTTTTGGTGGTTACGCTGGGGTAGTTCTAAAGCCGTGTTCGATCACGTGACTTTTTTAAATTTGTCATCCTCTATGTCACACTAGAGTTACGATCCGGATGAATCTGAAAGGGCACATTTTGGCAATTATACACGGATTTTAATCAATAAAGATTAAATTGTTTTTTATATATTATAAGACTGCATTCCAATGCACAATCTAGTAATTTAAAAAATTACTATTTAATACAAAAAAAAAGAGAAAATAAAAACGGATTGATTTTTCATCCAATCCGGATGAATTTCAATTCGTTTTAATTTTCTCTCTACTTTTATTTTTGAAGACAATTTTTTTTTATCATATTATGTATTGATAGATATTCATAAGATATCTCAAAAAAAACATTCTTTTTATTGACTTAATATTCGTAGAATGGCAGAAATGTGTTTATTTACGGATTGACGGATCGCAACTCTATGTCACACCTCTTTTTTTCATTTTTACTATGTATTTCGGGGACAGAATTTTTTCGATGTGTGAAATTTTATTTGTCACGCATCTATATGTCACATGGTAATATAAAATTCACGTGATCGAACACGGAATAAAAATCATTTACGTCATGCTGATCATATAGATGGCACGTGATAATCGTGAAATAGTATTAATAAACGCGTTTTTTTTCAGAAGTTTTTTTTTCAGGTTTTTTTTTTCAGATAGTTTCCAGAGAGATGGAAATTCAAGATATTGACGAGATTTTAGACGAAACGTTTCCAAATGTAAATACCTATTAGGAGCTCTTTTTTTTACGAGCTTGTAAGCCGTTAAGCGCGATGGCAGTCTAGTCAATAAGTTACTACCATAACCCATCACGTAAGGCTACATAGTCGCACGGTTTTACAAGGGGCTGGTTAAGCACGATGGCAGTCTAGTCAATAAGTTACTACCATAACCCATTGTGTAAGGCTACATAGTCGCATCGGCCTTTCTCAGATTACAATTTACAATGTGCTCGGAAGGTTCTCAACTCACACAAACATTTACTAATATATTTATATGTATCGGCTAGATAAAAGAAAGCGAAAAATCACACATAAAATGGTTACTGCAGTCTTTACACCCGGTTCCTCTCGAATTTTACCGATATTTAAATCGCAAAACGAAACATATTGCTACCAACGCCTTTACTCATGCACTTTCAAGAACTTTAAAAATGTCTAATATTATCAGCGAAGAGAGGATGGGAACACTTTTAAAAGAATCCAACAAAAATGGAAGGTGAGAACATGATGAGTTTTTGTACTTAATTTCTTTTGATATGAAATTTAATGCATTCTTATTTAATAATATAGGATGATATCTTCAAAAGCGACTGGAGCAAGTATTTTGCTGAAAGGTCAGCACAAATGTCCATCAAAGCGAGCTATAATGTCCAAAGGAGCTATAATTATGAAGTCTCCTCACATTCTACACGAGTAAGTATCTTCTTATGATATTATTGAGTTTTATTATTGATTTTTTGTCATTGATTGATCAGAAACGAAAGCACGATCCAGCAACTCCTAATATACCAGTCATCCGTCCGGAAGTAGAACAAAAATACCCACAGATCTCATTTTCAAAAAAGATCAAAGTTGCTTTTGAGGGACACGATAATGAAAATTTATTTGTGTCAAAAAATTTAAATGATCAGAATGTTCTGAATATAGTTGACGTTGTAGATTGGCGCAAGTGGTTGGAGAAAATTCTAGAGGTTGGTAAAATATCTACTCATGAGAAGTAACTGTCAAATGGAGACTTATTTTTCTATTTTCTACAGTTTTCGATAGAGGAAATCCGAATGAAAATCTTAAGCCCATATAAAGCAAAGAATGGGTTCGAAGACACCATGATTAAGTACATCGGAAAAGTTCTGATGGATTAGTAAGTTGTCTTTATAACATTTACAATATCATTTACAATATCATTTTAATAATAACATCAATTAATTACTAGCATCAACAAAATAATTGATGTTCCTGGATATGTTATGTCTATCGACGAACTTGAACGAGATTGGATCGTCAACAAAATCTCTCCATTATTTATCTACCTACAAGCAACATTCGTAAATAAAGTACAATTTCACTGGTAAGAGCTATTTTCCCAGAAATCTTCACAACTTATTAAACCTAATTGCTTATGTACTCAAACCTATAGGATCGAACATGACATCGAACCCACACACGAACGTCTAGTCGTTGAAAACAATAATTATTCAACTAAAGGAAGGATGAAAGCGGATATAGTGGGGGTTCGATTGTCAGATAGTCGTCAAGTATTATTCCTAGAAATGAGCGGTGCACCATCCAACTTCCTAAATATTCACACTGTGGGTGATACGTATAAAACGATACAAGAAAGAATCGATTCTTTAAATTCCATGCTCCTAAACTTTCTTAACTATGACGTAAGATACGCAAAAGAGATACGCTCATTGACTATCCAAGGGATTAGTGAGTATTATTTTTTGATTGACCATTATTCGGACCAAAATCATTCATATCTTTTTTTTTTGATAGGAGATCGTCTCACGCTCAGAACAATCTTTTTGAGAGGAAAGGATGATTACACTGATGAAGAAAAATTTTCAGCGGTCTTTCCACTTAGCTGGGAATTCCGATTTCAATTTATTGAGATTTTTAAATTAATGGAGTACGTGATACGATCTATTTTAGAGTATCCTAATATAATTAAAGAATTAACGAAACATCCGGCAACATCACCTGAATATTCCATTCGGCACTGTATTTCATGCGTTACTGACAAAATATAACGTTTAATTCTCCTTGCCGAGCAAAAAGATTGTCATTAATGTCTAAAGAGTTCTTGCTGTTGAGTTCTTTGCTTTTTTTTTATTGGATTTTTCTTCTTGCAAAATGAATTATCTGATTAATAGTTTATTATTATGTGGATATACATACATTAGAAATAATTGAGATCGTCCAATCTACTGTACATACATGTGTTAATCTCTTCTGTTTTTTGTTGGTCTGCTTGCTCTTTTAAGATAGTCAATAAAGTTTTCTGCTCACCTTCTAGAAACTTAATTTTTAAAGATAAATACCAGTTTCGAATAAAAATGAATCTGATATTTTATTATAATATACTTGTTACAATCTACTATAAATCGCTAACACTAATTTGGTAATGAATATGCCCGGAACAACTATTAAGATCATTTTAGATGAGATTTATAATAAGACTGTACCTAAACCTATTAATTTACGTCCTGGATATGATATGGAATATGTTGCTAACTGTCATTATTATAGTGATTACAATCAGTTTAAAAAAATGGTTGAAATAGAAAAGCAATACGATTATTTATCCATTATTAGACCTCATGAAACACCACAACAGTGGGCTGATCGTATAAGAGCTCCTTTGCAAGAGTTGTTTTCTAGAAGAGAATATAGTGTTTATCATGTATACTGCCTTTTCAGCTCATTTGGACAAAGGGGTAACCAAGATGTACTGTTCCAATAGGATCCCGAGCAATGTATAAATAGGTAACAAGAAATTGTTACAATAATGTCAGTGAGTTACTAAAGGAGGTAATAATATTCTGGCCAACATTATTGAAAATTATCTAAAAAAGAAAAGATTTACATGATTATTTTGGCTTATTCTATGCGTTTTTTTTGTTACTTATTTTAGTATTGTTTATGGTTCTGTTCCAATATTACTGGAAGTTATATGACATTTCACATGAGTATCATAAACCCAATGTTCATAAAAGTTAGATGGCTATCTGTTTCAAATGCTTGAAATTGGTGAAGATTATTGAAGTAAAGCCTAGAAAAGTATATTATGATGGATAGTGCAGATGGGGCTATGAAGTTGAGTCTAAAGATTTGATAAAGAATCATTGGAATTACTCTTACTTTAAGACTGAGATCAAAGATAAATTACATTCATTAACTGGTTTCAAGGGATCTACCACTTTTCCTATGCAATGTAGTGCAAGTGTGCTTAGCTTAATTAATATTAATAGATCAAGGGAGGGTAATACAAACAAAATATTTATCTCATCTCTGTTTGCAAAACAAAATAATTTACTACTATCTATAAACTATCTTAATCAACCAAAAGATACTGTGTTAAAATTGAGACAGAAATTACGATTATTTAACTAGTTTAACTAATTGATTCTGAGAAATGTTTTAATTATAGATTATTACTGTCAACTGAATAATAATGTTATTTATCTCAACTATATTTTTGTGAAATGAATAGCTACATAATCATACATGATCGCCTAGTGAAATTGTGAAATGTATTACCTGCGGAATAAAAAATGTGATCTGCTTATTCTGGGTTAAATTATCTAATCTATAACAAAGTTTTTTTTGAGAAGTTTGGGAAGATCAATGAAGCAATCTTAGGGATTCTTAATTGTAAAATAATATAATTATCAGTTTAAGAATTTTTATGCAGTAGTTATCTAGCAAGTTTATAGGAATTACAAGAAAAGATCTGAATTTTTGACAAAACAGATTTGGGAGGCAGTGAGAAATGATGGGACTCCTGACAGATGGAAATATTTAGATATTATTCCTTATAATGAGAGTTATTATTATATTAATGGAGAACTAATAAAATTTAATGAGAAAATTGATTTTTTTAATTTAATATATAGATATATCTTATATATTACTAATACGTATGATGGCGACTCCAATTCATGTAATGATGACTCTGATTCTGGTGATTCTAAAAAAGAGATGCCAGATGAATCAGACGATGATGGATATAATGAATATAGTGGATATAATGAATATGATGAACATGATAGAGGTTATTACTATCATAATGAAAAAAACCTCTCCAATAATGAGTCCTATTATCTCTCTGCCAGTAACCGCTTAAGAGCATTATCAGGCAAAACACATACTTGTATAGATGAATTACTGGATTATCTATTTCTTTTCTTTTGAATAGCTTAAATATTATATGCAGTAAGACATTATTGGTTTATGTGAATTATATTCGCAAAATATGTTATGCACAGTAATACATCACTAGCATCCATAATCATTATTTTTAAAGGATCTATTAATAACTCTAGCTAAGAGAAATAATTTTGTATTACTCTTGTAATATACTTTTCTAACCATAAAGATGCTTTGCAAAATTCTGGTATGTTTTATCTCACTCATTATACAGTTTAAATTACTAATAAAAAACATATCTCTGATTTCACAGATCATAAGGGGTATCATTAAAAAGAAATTTAAAAATGGAAATAAAGCTGATTAGAATCTATATTTACAAATCCTCAGATAAACAGTATATTTTTATTATTCTACTGATGTTAGCACATTCAAATTACATGTATGGTTAATAATATATTAATTTATTTTTGAATAGAAATTAGCAGTATATAATCCAGCATGGGTGATTTATCATCTACTATTTTACAGATCAATGAATAAATGATAAATTCTTTATTCCAATTTTTTTGCAATAGGAATATATCAGCCAATCTAGATAATAAATGGTAGATATACTATTACTCTATTAGTATAAATTTACAACATATCAGTTTAATATGTTCATTAGATTTTACTTTTAGCACAATTTTTTCACCTGAAAAAAAGTGTCATATCAAATAAGCAATATATTTTATTAAATAAGCTGTACATATGTGAAGTACAAGGGATGTAAAATTTACGCTAATGCTTCTGATAATTTTATTCCTAAAATGGCTAATTTTTCACAAAAATATTTATGCAAAACTGCTTGCAGAAATCTGAAATTTTTTATAAATATCACAAATGACAGGTTCTGTTTAATCATCACATTTTGATCTGCATTATACAAACTTCATTAAAGTTTTTTACACTGAACCATGTCACAGACAAAAAAAAACTAACTTTTTATATATCTGAAACAATAAAAAAAAATCTATCATTCTTTACCTGAGAGGTTCCTTTGGGATCCTACTCTTTGATCGACATACTATACTCATAAAGTAGTTTACTAAAGTGAATAGCGTTTCATTAAATATATTTTATTTCTCTTTCTTTAAACATAAATAAAATAAGTAAATAGGAATGGAAGTGGACTTTATAATGTAGATAATGTACCTATATCAAAGAAACTTTTGTAACAATTTATTAGTAAATTTTTATTAATAAAAAACTTTTTTCTTATATAAAGCCTTACGGTCAAGCATTTTCAAAAATATTTTTGTTATTATTCATTGTTTAAAATATATTGTAAGGATATAAGAGTACAGGAATGACACTAACTTTTTCATTTTTAGATACAAGTATTGGACAGGATCTTGATAATTTTCTTTTTTTTTTAGAAATAAGGGATATATATATAATATCATTTTTATACACAGTACTTTTAGCCAAATATCTCAGATTCATATTTCAATGCAGATTTTTTATACTAGTGTATATAGACATTTATTTTGTCAGGTGATTGTAAAACTTATAAAAGGATTATTTCTAGAGAAGCACTTTGGTATTTCTTTTTTTTCAACAAGTAAAAAAAATATCAATTTTACATAAAACTAATAAAATAAAAATCTATCTAAAAAATATTCTCAATCACAAATATTTTCTTAATCGCAATCTTTGGTATCACAATTATTTTTTATGAGATACTGAACCATAGTGTCCAACTATAGAAATGATCCAGAGTATTTTATCTAAAAACGTAAACATTTATATAATCTATGCTATCATTATCTTCTTTTTTTGCAAATATCTGATGTGATTATAAGATAATAATCTTAAAATAACCCTCTTAACATTAAGCAATAAGCTTCAAAGGATGTGTACAAAAGCTAAATAGAGAAATAATACAGCATTTCAAGATAGAATAATAAATTTTAATAAATTTCACTGAGGAAAAATATGACTTTTTCTTGACATATAAATACATATATACTTATTTGCGCCATACTACGTCTTATTTTTTAGCAGGATCTAATTGATTCTCTTCCATAAGTCATGTTTTTATGGGACAATATTCTGAATATATGGATAAATATGAAACATATTGGATCAAATTTACAGCTCTTTTTAATAATAAAAAGAATGTTTACCAATACAACTATACAACATTATATTAATTAAAATTGGTCTTAATATTAGCATATTAGCTAGTTTTTATCATCATCAAAAATCATCAAGAAGAACTTCTATGAATAAAATTATCAAATAGGTTGAAAAGGAGAGAAATAAGAAAGTAGTTAGTTTTAGTAATAGTAATAGTAGTAGTAATAAGTAATAATAGTAACATCTTCAGTAGGAGTAGTAATGCAAAATAAAAATGATACTGGGATTTAATAAAATATTTATAACTTTTTGTGCATCATTTATTTCAAACGCTATCTTCCTAGCCATTTTTTATATTTCTTAACTGGCTGGCTCTTTCTTACATATTACTTTACAAAGATATAATAAAGATTTTACTTTGAGTTTTTTAAACGTGTTTCATGTTTTACAAGTGATATTAATATTTATTTGCTTTCATATTCTACATGATTTATGTCTATGAAAAATATAAAATGTACTATATAATAAAAAAATTATATTCCTATTGCTTATTTAATTCTCTATCATAATTGATGGTAACATTAATCACATTCATATTTTGCAAAAAAGAAGGGATAGTTGGGATTATAGGTCTGGAGTTATTAAATGTTTTAACAATTAGTATTATTAGTTTTAATGTTGGAGGGGAGGTCTCAAATAAATCTACAATATCTGATGTTTGATTAGATCTAGTATTTGATGAGTGAAATGATGAATTTGCCCTTCTTGATCCCTGAATACTTTCACTGCATGTTTATCTGAATAGTGATTCTGACAAATAAAAATAAATGTTATTAATGATAAAAAAAATTAAAAATTTTTTTCTGAAAGCATACCAGGCTTTAGCCAGAATTTCGCTGAGAACTCTTCATAAATATCTTTTCCAATTAGGTTTTTTTTATTTTTGGTTCCTTCTTTATATTTTTCTGCCATCTAAAAAAAAATAAGTATTATTGACTGGATAGGTCTTTATAAAAGACAAGCGGGCAGTCCAAGAGGACACATACTACTTACGTAAAAGCTTTTGTAAGTCTTAAGAATTTTTTATGGCAGGCTTCACCAGTGAAGTAATTAGTATTTTCTTAATCATCATTTCAAAAGAGATACTTCTTATTTCTTATTTGTAATAGCATGATACTCCGCATTTCTTTGTTTTTATTCATTAATAAAAATGTGAAGCTGGACATCAGAGAATATAGTTAACTTTTTTTACATAGTGAAAAGTTTCTCAAGGAAATGGAAGCCCATTTTATAGAGAAATATCGAGTGATGTATTAGATCATTGTGAGGCAAATTAATTGATTAATATAATAATTTAATCAAATAATAATAGTGGCTTAGCTATCATGTCAATAGATCAAGGGAGGTGAAATCTAAAAAAATTCCATTTTTATAATAAATAAATTTTTATGAATTTAATAATTTATTCCAACATATGATAATTAGCCAATCATAAATGTGGATCAATGGAATAAATTTGAATTTTAACACGAATGGCGTCACGTGTTACTAGTGCAACTGTGCAACCTAGATTTATAGCCCGCATTAAGGCACCAGCAGGCTAGAATTATCAACCATTTTTACTATAATTAGGGAACGTCTAAAGCGAAGCAGAATCACGTGATCATAGTACATATCTGTTACCCCCGTGTCACACCTTCATTTTCCATTTTTCCTAAGTATTCTAGGTACTGTACTTATAATTTTTTCGATAGGTGAAATCCTATTTATCACCTGTTGTTTGTCACAGGCATAATTTCTTAATGCCATAATTCCGGCCAAAAATTTTACGAAAATCACGTGATTCTGCTCCGCTTTAGACGTACCCTATAATTAGTAAAATTTTTATCGGAATAAAATCGGAATTTTTACTGTTATCATGATAAAAATTTGTGATTTGATATCGGAATTTTTTCGGGTCTCTGAAATTCCTAGTTTTTTTTGGCCGGGACTGAATCAACTGGGGTCCTCCCGGAGCTGTGATGTTAGCTCGGGTGATTTTTTGCTGAGCCACAATGTGCGACATATTAATTACGCATATATCTAACCGGTACCTCTATTTCTTCCCCGTACAAACATGAAAAAAATGTGAAAGAGCGTCTAGTTGCNACACAGGACCTACTCTAAAAGTAAATAGTGCAGAGAAAAGCATATGTTATGAAGGGCTGAGGACTTTGTAATTTCGAGNTCTACAGGAGTTAGCTANCTTTACGTCTTGCGTAGAAATCTATTCCAAAAGGAATATAATTTTCAATTTTTATTATAGCCCATCAGGTAACGCCTAATGAAAATTCTCCTATATTTTCATCTATAACAGCCATGTATAAAGAAAAGTTCGNGAACAAGGGAATTTACAAGGTTATAAATAACTACACTAAAATATGGGCCTCATTATGTACGAAGAAATGAGCAAAATCACTCTTAACTGTATTATTAAAGAATTGGGGCTGGAAAGCTACTTTAAGGTTCCTTTTGACGAAAACAGAAACAAAGCATATATGAGCTTAAGACGGTGATTTACGAAGAGGTCAAAGATTCAATGCCGAATATCACTTGTGCTATAAGGATTGGGCTATGGTCAGTTCGGATTCCTGATAACGATCTAAGATTTGGTCAACTTAGAGATGCTAATGCAACTGTTGAAAATGTGTTGGGAGGTTACGAAACTAAATCAAATAGCTTATGTAAAGATCATTTTAATAGGCATCCGAAATTCATATTGTTGTACAAGGTAGGCGTCTTATACCTGAGGGAAACTAATATAAATTAGCTTTCTGGTTCCGNTAATAACTATTGATCCAATTTAGGTGTACCAAATTATTGCTCTATATGTGGCGATAGATTTAGGAAAGATGAAGACTCTATTGTTCATACAAATACAGATCAGTTCCACGAAGCCAGGTATCATGTTCATCTGCGGATTATATTGAGAGATCTAGGGAACAAGCAAAACTTGACTATGAAGAAACAGTTCTCGTGAAAATGTCTACCCATTATAGAACGGATTATCAAATTGATGTGGAAGAGGATGATAATTGCTATAGCAACCCTGGCGATAGGGCTGATACAGACGACTAGTTTATCTGTATCCACATTCATGTAATAGCGATATTATTCGCAATTTCTATGTACTATTGCCGGAAGCCGGCAACGAATTGTTTTATCAAATAAAGCATTATTATTCGCATACTCGCATAGGCTTATTTTTTCGATGGGACTTTTGTCAAGGTAATACGTCACTGGAATTCCGCAGTGAATGATTAGTCGCATGGCCAATTTATTAATAGATCGTAATGCACAGTAGATCATTTCTTTATTATTGGTGAGTGATTTTTACCCATAAATATCATGTTTGTTTTACGGTACAGAATTAGTAACAATTTTTTCATACAGAATTAGTAACAAATTTTTTCATAAAGTATGGCTACAGTCCTAAAAGAAGCTGGAAAAAATTGTTATCANAAGGTTGATTTAATCGAAACTACGGATAAGATTACAGTATATAAAAAATCATACGTATACAACGATTCAGCTGTAAGGGATAGCGAAAATATAATCATAATTCAAGGTAAGTAAGCCTCTGATATGAATGGGATTAATTATCCTTGTCGGATCTAATACTAATTATTAATAAAGGTTCCGTAAGGAAATGTTTTGGGGAAGTTTCTCGAAACGCCATTGACGANGTGTGTCAGATAATGGGAAAATGGCAGGAAAAAATAATTTTTGAGTATCATGAAAGACATGGCGTGAAATACNATGCATTCTCGCACCTTTTTTATGATGCGTTGGACGGTAGTAAACAAGGTGATAATGAAATTAATTAGTAAAGATTTCGGTGATATCGCCTTTGAAGAAATGGAATATATGGTTCTTTATAGATTTGCTAGAAACAGGATCGCCCACAAAAAGATATGGGATCCACCTGAGGAACCTCAGGAACCTCAGGAACGGCAAATCTTTGAATCAGCACTTCGGACACGACGCAATAAAGCCCTTGAATATATGGATACAGTAACTGGCACTGATTCATACATCGATATTGAACGACGAGATTTACTTGGTTTAGGGCTTGAGAAGTGTATTAATTATTTATATAATTAAAATGGTTTAATTAATTTATGTCGTTTAAAATAAATCATGTGATGCTATTTTTTCAATTTGTTTTGGTAGTTTTTATATCAAGATGGAATCATATAAAGCTATTGCCATTTTAGATTTTATTAAACTAAGATTAATTTTTCTTCTATAATAACTTTTTAAAAAAATGTTACTGAATACATTATATAACATTGCTGTTAGCTGATATAGAATAACTGCAATAAATCAATTATTTATTGCACCTTCAATCTTCAATAATTTTATAATTCCATTATTCTTTTTATATCTTCAGCAAACTCTTTTCCCTCTTCTGATTCACTAAGTAACTGCAATACAAGCTCATCATAATCTATAGTTGGATCATATTTTGATGGTTTGCGTCTTTGTGGTCTAACAGGTCTAACATTGGAATCATCTGTTGGTTTTAATAAGGAAAGAAATATGTTAAGAAGAGCCAAGAAATACTTGGACATATGTATTACTATTATATAAAGAAAAATATTATTTCAAATTTCTTACCAAAATCCTTTTGATGCATTTTGCCCTTAACAGTCTTCTGGTCTTTTCCAATATAGCGACTACTAATGAAATGATAAACAAGTATTCCTAGAACTACTAAGATAGTTAACTGGAATTTCTTTGATTTCAAGATGGTGGATTCAGAGTTTGCAATTCTTAGAGCATGTTTTTTAAAGACGGTAAATTTAAAGTTTGCAATTCTTGGTACATATTTTTTAATATCGAACTTACTGCCATTATTGGAAAAACCAAAAATGACAAATGCCGGTATATTAAAAAGAGTCGATTTCTGTATTTCGTTCATTTCAGAAAGCAAGAAAAGCTGAATCTGCAATTAAATAATTGGCAGAGATTTAGGGAGATCACATGTGATACAAATTTTAGCTGAAGGCACTATGCATAGTTTAGCTATGAATCTAATTTAGCCAAATCAAAAAAATATAAATCTGTTTTTATCCAAATAATTAAATAAAAATGAATTTGGATTTATTAGAGTATAATATTGCTAAATCAGCTAAAATCAATAAAAATACTATAAAATTAATAAAATAATTATAATTTGTTATAATCTACCAAAATGCTTATAAATATGGATTTAGATAGTAGAGCCTATTCTAAGATATTTGGAGTAAGCTATAGTGATGTAAACTATAAAGAATATAAAAGAATAGTTGATGCAATATGCCCTTTAACAAAAAAATGTGATTACAAACCACCAGAAATGTAGTGCTTTTATATTCATGATCCATTTAGAAAAATACTTGAAAAGAATCCAAGAATCCTTTCTAAGAATAGATATATTACAATGTGTAAAAAGTTATATGAAAGTGATAAAGTCCATACTCAACTAACTAATTATATATATTGTAGTATATGTGACTCTTTAGTTTTCATATCTGGAAATGGTTATAGCACTCATCTTTATCAAGATAGCTACTTGAAGAGATGTATTTCTAAAAATACTATTTCAAATAAACATACAAGAAGAAAAGAAGTTTTTCAATCTATTAATAAAAAAGAATTTAACATCTGGCAATATAAATAATACATATTACAAGAAGAAGTAGAAATTAAGCATTTTTAACTAAAGCTTGCATTCCAATTCCAATCTTTTTCTTATTTTAAGAAGGATAAATTGGCATTAATATCATATGATTATAATACTCATTCAATTATCTATAAAATATATTTATAGGTTAAAGCATCTATAGCAAAAAATATTATACTAGCTTATATTTTTAATACTGGATAAAAAATAGTTTTGCCAATTTCTCATCATATATTGAACCAAAAATCTGAAGCAATAAATAGGCTAACTTCTCCTTGATTTTCACAAAAACCTGATGCATTAATGTGACATAATACAAGTGCACCTGAAATTTCTAGCAGGACTAATTTGAATGATCTTGCTGAAGTATATTTTGATTCTGTGCGAAAAAATACAGGAAGAAAATATACTTTTAAATATCTTTTAACTAAATATTAATATTATATATCTTAATTATATTTAGCCAAAGATGATATCATTTATTTTTTTTGCGAAATGAATAGCTACATTAATTTGCATGTATAATCGCCTAGTAAATTTGTGATTTGTAAAATGTACCACCTGCAGATTTATGCAAAATAAAATTGGCTAAAGGTACTATATATGATCTGCCCATATCGGCGAATTTAGGAAATTGGGCCTTAATTATTACTGATCATTACCCCAAAATTGTTAATGTCCCACGTTCTTGACACTTCTTGTCCTCATGAAAAGCACCTCTTTTATTATTATAACTCCATTTCCCACCATAAAAGTCTGTGTCTAACCAATTTCCCATTATGTCGATCGCGTCTAACCCAGTGTCCCGCATGCTAACCCAGTATCCCACTGTGGGTCCCAGCGTCAAACTAGATCAGTATAAACGGTTTTAAAAGTATATTTCAATTGTCATTAACTTCTCACTACTCACATCAATTTTAACTATTATGCCAACGAAAACAATAATGAAATGTCCTATCTGTTATAAACTATACAAAAGACAAATAGCTTTGGATAATCATATAAAGACTATTAAAGAAGCAAATAACAAAAAACCTGGAGTTTATTGGTTACCACCAGAGGCAATATCNGAAATCAAAGCAGAAATAGTTTATGAAATAAAAAGCAAATTAAAACAACATGCTAGGTATACTGGTTCTTATAGAGTTAAGGTTAACTGTACAGAAAGTGAGTTNTTTTGGATTTTTAATGGNCATATACATCAATACAATCCAAANCTTGGTAGTTATAAATGTATATTTCNTGGTGAAGGAGCTTATAATATNTTAAGTCAAATTTTTAATGATGTTAATTGGGGAGTAAAGTACTTTGGCTATTCTCAAAAAACATTTGTATTGACTTATGTANCACCTCAAGACAAAAATGATCCTGATCCANTTGGCAACACTGATATTGAAATGGAAATAGATCNTCTTNAAGAACTTNANATAGATGCTAATTCAAACTCACAAAAAAAGAAGAAAACAATGCAAAAGCCAATTCAAGTTACTGTAGAATGGAAAAAGAAAACAACATCTGATGCGCAAAATATTGCAAATTCTATAGGTTATATATTAATATCTTTTATAGTATCACGGGAAAGAGAAGTCTAATTCTTTTTTAAAAAAATCAAATTTATTAAATTGTAGAATATAAATATGTAAAAGATATAATTGTAAAAGACATAATAATAAATAATAAATTGTGAATTTTTATGCTATTTATGGCNAATTTATTCTATTCGCAATCTTTTGAATTTAGTATGATCATATGAAATATCATTACAATAAAAATAAAGAACCCTATTTTCATATTCTAACATTTNGATAATTGCAGATTTTCTATTTACACCACCATCTTTAAAAGTTTGTTTGAAAAAATAAGATATATGAGTGTGATTTTTTAATTCAACAGGAGAACAAGAAAATGATTTTATACCCCATCNCTGATGAATCCTCATAAATTCTGGAATGTGGTAAACAAGCACATGCATGTAAGGAGTAATATCTGATTTTTGATAAAATCTATTATCA
>QKYT01000270.1:121907-146665 GCA_003550305.1 Glomus cerebriforme | reverse complement strand
TACATATTTTTACATTGAAAAGAAAAAAGAAAAATATATTAAATATATTATTCTTTTTAAAATCGTTTAATTTCACAAACTTGTTAGATCAAAAAAGTTTTTCAATAATGAATTGAATATTTAAAGGGAAAAAATATCATATTCTTTATATATAAGAAAAATTTGAATTTTATTAAAAAAATAAAAAGTTTTTTTTTTATTACAATTGTTTAAAAATGATTATATATGTATACATTTAAATTCAGAAAAAGAAACTCTAGGTAAAAATATATATATATATATATATAACGGTAAACGATAAAAAAACGACCGTTTAATGAATATAAAATATTAAAAATAAAATAAAATTACGAAAATATTAATTTCTTGGTTTTAACTTTAACTAATAATTCGGTACAAACAGTTACAGCATTACTACGAGTTTTTAAAGGAGCATTCATATCTACCAAATCAATTTCATATTTCCTAAATAATAAAGTCATTAAACAAACTAATTCAATCATTGCCAACTTTCTTCCTGGGCATAATCTTAATCCTCCACCAAACATGATAAAAGAATATTTCTTTGCCTCAAAACCTTCAACCATCCATCTATCAGGATTAAATTTGTCAGAATCTTCCCAATAATTTTCATGACTATGAATAGCATCAACATTGATTCGAAACGTTGTACCAGTTGGCCAATTATATCCAGCTATCTCATCAGGTTTGTTAATATATCTATTAAACGAAGATACAGCTGGGAAAACGCGAGCCACTTCTTTTATAATCGCTTCACAATATTTTAAGCTATGGAAATCCTTTTCAGTGATTGGACGCGTTTTATCACCTTGAAATATTCCATCAATTTCTTCTAACATTTTTTTCTTCACATCTGGATTATGACCAAGATAATAAATGATGAATGAAATCATATTCGCAGTCTATATATTATTTTTTTTTTTAAAAAAAAAAAGTAAAAAAAAACAATGTTGTTAGTATAATTTTTTCAAATTTAAATTCAATGTTCCTCTAAAAAAAAAAAAAAAATTTTACTTACTGTATCAGTTCCACCAAGAAATCCGTCAAGTATATTACCACGAATTTCAACATCATTCATAGGTCTCTCCAAAGCTTTACCACCAACAGTTTTAGTATAATTAACATCACGTGACGTGTTTGCAGTAATCATCGATGTCAACATATCATTCGCCAAAGGTTTATCCAATGGTGTATTTTCAACTTCTTGTCTACGTCCTCTAATAATCGAATCCAGTCTTTGATTAATAAAACTCATGTTTTGAAGTAAAACATCCGCCTTATTCTTAAAATATGAAACATAATGTCGTAAAAAAGAAGAAACTAATTGAAACATTGTAAAGCCTAAAAGATGTTTACGTAATGCATGAACTAATTTCATAGAATCATCAACTATCGCTGGTGGATGTTCAGATTTTTCATCACTAAGGGTATCAAAATATGCAGCCATCGAATAAGATCTTTCACCAGTTAATAACTTAATAATCATATCATTAGTGTATAGATTAAACCATGCAGAAAAATCCAATATATTATTATTACTCTTGATAATTTCTTTTTTAAGATATAATTTATTCCAATAACCTTCCAATTCATTGAAAAGTCTATTTGTCCAATCAAAAGCTTCATGACTAAATTTCGGTGATAATATAGCTTGTGTAAAAAATTGTCGATTATATTTCCATGATTTATAATCATTATTTAGCAATATTCCCTTTCCACCAACTCCTAATTCTTCTAATCCTTTACTGTTGGGACCTCTCATCACATGTGGATTTTTTGTTGAAGGGGTCAAAAGTTTTTCAATATATTCTGTTCGATTTAAGACTATAAATCTTCCATTCATATGAACCTCGAATATATCACCATATTTTTTGTGATTGTACCCGTAAAAATCTTTGTTATTTTCGTTATACCAATAATATTGAGGCAAATTACCAACAAATGGGAATGGGAAAGGTCCAGGTAGAGGATTAACACGAGTAAAATATTTGTAATAATAGTGTGCCACATAGACCGTTAATATGGTAATTAATAATAATATGAAATCACTAATTCCAAAATTCTCAAATGATATTAAAGCCATCTTTAATGTGTTTTTTATTGTATAAAAAAAATTTTTTAAACCACTACATGGTAAATTTTGGCATATTTATATGCTTCTTTTTAATAAACAATCTAGAATTAATTCAATATTATCGATTACAAATATTATTTCAATATTACTGGTTGCAAATATTGGTTATTATTTATTGCTTTTACTTCAATGAAAGTACTTCGGATATTCGGGTTAATTATGACGTAGATAAAATTTTCTGATGATATTTGGGAAATAACCAATTTTAGTAATAATACATGGTTAATTCTGGTAGCATTAAGATAATTTTGGCCATGTACAATATCCAAATACGGGTATACTTGGACCCGACCACGTTTTTATCACAATAACGTACGGTTAAACTTAATCCGGGTCAGGCCAATACTATTAAGCCGAAACTTTTTCCCAAATTCCCCACTTTTTCTTTCCTATTTTTTATTGCAACAATATGAACTCGTAAACTTAAAAGCACTTTACAATTACGTAATTTTCCAAATTACAATTAAAATAAAGAAACCGGTAAAAATTAATAATTAGAGCCGATACAAAAAAATTTTCGTATGGAAAATATTCAGCGAGAATGGAAAAAGATATATACCGAATAAACAAAAAAAAAAAGGAAAAAAAGTTTTTTTTATTTGGCGAATTTTTTTGCCAAACAAAAATAATGGTCAAGGGTTTTCTTTTTAAATAATCGAATCTTTGGAGAGAGATCTACATACAGAACATGATTATAAAGCATAGTAGATTAGTCTTTACCAAAAATGATAAATAATGGTCTAATTTTCTTCACTGATCAGCCACACTTTAATTGCACAGTTTTTATTTGAGAGATATGTGGGTAAAAAGCTCCTATAAAAAGTTTAGCATCTAGTACTAAAAAAGGTAAATTTAACTACGCGTATGGAAATCAATTACTCTTTTTAAAAAATAAGTTAAATAATTGAACCAGATCAAGATTATAAGATATAAAGATAATGAAAATAAATTTAGAAACCTTTTTCAAACGAGCGAAAATTATAATTAAGAGATTTGCATGATTTGTTAAGCAAACTTAAAATTCACCGAATTAAAATCAATTAACTGAAGCATTATTTGAAACAGGGTTAATGTACACAAGATGCTAATCGTAAATCAATTTATTTTTATTTTTTTTTTTAAAAAAAAACAAAGAAAAATCAAAATTTCTGATCAAGAATTAGTTATGTGGCAACACTATCCTTTAATGAAATTTACTAAAAATTCAAATAAAGAAAGATCTGTCTCCATTATATTCACTCAGCCACTGTATTTTTAATTTCTTTTTGAACACTTTTTTTACACTTGTAAAGTACGCATAGAAACGTTTCATAAAAAGAAACATTATAAATTGGAATTTATAATCCGTTTAGAAAATTCGAGATTGGTGATACAACATGGGAAGTCATAAGGGGATGTGAATGTATTGTTAATCTTTGTATGATTTATTATTTTTTGTAAATTCATCACCGAGAACGGTAAGAAATGAAGCTAAATATAATGTTGATAATCAAAAAGTTTGGTTTGGTTGTTTTGGTTAAATTTAAACCCTGATAATTGTACGAATCATATCAAACGTGTACAACATTTCGTGAACATGTCGGAGTTATTTTTAGCTTGCAGTTCGGATATAAATATGGGACACGAACTCTTTTTTTATATTAATAAGTCAATCAATATATGCGCCATAGTGACACAACATACACACGCCAGTCACGCCACGGCTTTATAAAAAGTCAAGCCAAGAAAAACTCCCCATTTACACAGAAATTTTGTTATAAAAGAAAATTATTCATATTTTTTTTTTTGATTATTATATCGTCTTTTATTATCATTATCATTATTATTTTTTTTTTTTTATTCATTTTTTTTATCTTATTCTATCTTTTTTCTTTCTTTCATTTTATTGTTCCTTTTCATTCTACCCTATTTATTATCCGTAAAAAAAAAAACCTTTCCTTTTTTTATCCCGTTTGAAAAATAGAATCTCTAAAAATATTTAATTCATTATCTATCAACTTTATTTATGTTAATCATGAGTCAAGGGAAACGCGTAATTGAAGAATTGTCTAACAATGAACTTTCTTGCAATGGTAAAAAACAAATTCAATCTGATAAAATAGTTACCATGAAGAAAGTAGCAAAGAAAAGAGGAAGGATTAATGTCAATGCCTGTTATCGTTGTAGACGTGACAAAAAAAAATGTGATGGAAATTATTCTACAAAAGAAACTTGTAGATATTGTCGTCATCATAAAGTGGAATGTAGTTACCCCGAACCAGGAAGGAAGAGAGTGAAAATCGTTCAACCTCATGTTAAAGATATTAAAATAAAAGTTAAAGAGTCAAAAAAGATCAAGAAAGTGGATATTAAAAAAGATCAAATGAAAGATATACATGAACGTATAATTAAAGTTGAAGAAAATTTAGTTGGTGTAACTGAACTTTTGTCAAATGCTCGGCAACTTGATATTAAAGAAATTATCAAACAATTTTTCTTTCGCCTTTTATTCGATGAAACTACCACCATAGAACAAGCTCTTCTTTTACGTAGATTATGGAATTTAATAGAAAAGATAATGAATTATCCCACATGCAATGAAGAATATCTTTATGCAATTTATAAAAGATTACAATATCTTGAAAGTGATCAAGAAAAAATTAGATCACAAATGTGGAAAGAGATTCAAAGTTTTGTTGACAGGTACAACGAAACGAACAACTCTTGTGAAAATGAAACATCAGTTCACTCTATAACAAATTCTGAAATTATTTCTCCATATACCCCACCATCATTACATGTTTCAAAATCTATACAACCACATTCTTTCTCTCCTATTCCACCTGAATTTGATTATTTTGAAGAACTTTCAATTTGTCATTCTACCGTTCACGATCCTTTAATTGTGCAACCAGATTATGATAATAAAATAAAACCCTCCCCAATTGTACCATCTCAACGTAGTCCACGTATATGTTTAAAGAACGAAGATTATCAAGAAGGTGGAATTTCATTATCCGATTCTCCAAATGAATTTTCGTGGCTAAGAAATGATCAAAGTGATTCATTTACGTTTAATAATAATTTTATACCATATATCGATTCAAATTCGTCTCATAATGAAATGAATTATTTTCAACATTTAACGAATGAAGGAACAAATTTTCTATGTTTTCAATCAACAATGTCATCACCTTTGTTTCCAAACGAAAATTACAACATTCCGACTTTTAATAGATTACAACCATCACCTTCAATTCTTCCATTGAATGAAATCGAACATTCATATGGCATACTATCTCCTATAAATTCCACTGCTGATTATATTCAATATGAAGCTGGTTTGGGAATAATTCAAGAACAATATCCACCAACTTCGAATTTTTGATTCTTCATTATGTTAAATTTCTTTATGGGTATCTCTCCGATTGTATATACATACTACTATAAAATAAATTGACGTCAAAAAAAAACCATCTATCGATAATCCTGCGCATGTTACTGCGTTATAAAAATCACATGATACATATTTTTAAGGTTCATTTTTTATTTATTTATATTGAATTTTATGCAACTAAGCCTGTAAAATATATATATAAAAAAAAAGAAAACAAAAGAAAACAAATACACGAGAGTGCATATCAATAAAATTTTGGTAATAATCAGAACCAATAAAGAGTAAAAAGATTTTTTTTTTTCATGATCCGTTATATATTATTAATTTCTCTATTTCATTCTAAGAATTTTGACACAAATATTTATTTTAAATAAATAAATACGCATAAAAGAAAATATTATTATAAATAAGATTACATGATTTTATGTACAGTATATTCGTAAGATAATATATATATATATATATATATTCGGATCTAAAGATTAAGCATTTTAAATAAATAATAAACAAATAAAATACATCATTCATTTTGTAATGAGAATGTTTATAAAAATAAATAAAATAATTTATTTTGAAAATTTAAATAATATTTTGTTGCGATATCTGTCTTTTTATTTTATATTATTAATTCAAATGATAAGATGATACGCTGTAAAGAATATGGCGATTCCAGCGAAATTATAATTTTTATTATCTTAATATATTAAGACATCACGCGATTTCACAAATATTTTTAAATAAGCAAAAAATAACAGATAATACGAGCGAAACTTGATTTTATTTGTTCTACAATAGTGGAACTTTAGAGGATTAAGGATTACCCTTTCTCCTTATTTAAAAAAAAAATGCTATTATCGGGGTTTCCGAAGTATAGTGCGTAATAATGCGTAATGAATACAAAAAAAAAATAATAATAATAATAAAAAATAATAAAAATATGTAACTCAATCAAAATCTTCCTATGATTATCTTAATAAATGAGTAATAACCTTTTTTGTTTAAAAAAAAAAATCCAAGATTAAGATTGGTGAAAACTTTTTAAAAATGACGGTTTCTTTTGTTTTGATCTAGCAAATTGGGCAAACAAAAAAAGCCACAGGGAGAAGCGCAGCTATTCTTGTCGCGAGTTAAATTATTGTTTGTTCAGTAAATAACACTAAAACAAAAACAGAAATTCCTATCTTTTTTTGTCATCTAAGAAATTCTCGGGAATATGATTACAAATCATGACGATTTAAAAAGAATGATGTAAAGAAGGTTTAAGACCTGTTCTTTTTTTATGTAATATTTTTGGTTTCACGAAAAAAAAAAGTATTAAGGCTTTTGATTGGTATAAAAAAAAGAATAAATCTTGGTATAAATCAATGAACTTAAAATATTATTTGGGAAAATTATTAATAAAAATTAATAATAAATTTACCTAATACGGAGAAAAGAAATAATGTAAATAGAGCAGCAACTCGGTTATATTATAATTAAAAATGTTGTTTCTTTAAATCTGTTCGAAAAATGATATAATAACGTTTTAATATTTATATGGATCGCAGTATGGGATTGATTATCAGGAAATATAATACCGCAAATTTCGCACCGAATCGCCATAGATCGGAATAAAGATCGACTGTGCGGATTATAAAGTCCGAACAAATATATTAAGGAGCGCCACTCAAATTTGGAAAAGTCTGATATTATACGATTATGCTTAATGCTGAAACAATCTGTTTGTGGCTTATTAGGAAAAGATCCCCGGTTCTGAAACAAAATATGCCGTGTAATGTGGCTTAGATGTTTACTTGAACATTTACTGTACGATCATTATTAGTATTATTGTTATTTTTTTTTTTAAAAAAAAAAAAAAATGCGGCGGGTAAGTCCGCTAGATATAAAATATATAATAAAACAGCAAGAATGCTCAAAAAGAACAGAATCTTATCCTTTTATATCAAACAAGGCTGAGTAAAAAAAAAGTATTATCAATCTGCGGATCATAATTACAACAATATTAGAAAAATTACTTATTTGTACATTTTTTTTAAAGATTGATTTTAAATATAATGTCCAGGTTTTAAGATTTTCTAATTTTGGCTCGGAATTATCGAAATAAATAATATACTTTGTTATCTTTGTTGGGGACTTTGAAACAAATAAAACAAAGAAAAAAATAAAATAAAATAAATAAATAAATTGTAACAAGAATAGTTATCATTCGATATCGATTAGTAAAGAAATCATTTTTTTTAGCATCAAAAGAACACACTTTGATAATGTACGTTTTAATTATTTTTAGCGGTTTATTTCACCCTGTTAGCGATTGTCTATTTTTAGATTATGTTTGTACGGAATTGTTTTTTTTTACAAATATTACACAAATGCTGTCTAAATGTTTTTCTAGAAGTCGACGAATGTTCTTTGATTAATTTAACCTTATAAAGTAAACATGTGCACTTTTTTTTGGGCGGGAAACCCGCTGCGTTAATTTATTTGTGATATATTTCATTAGAAATCGGAAAATAAAATAACCAAGTTATGTAAATTATTATTGAACCACTGTCATGTGGACAATGCATTATTTGGTTTTGTTATTAATTCTAAATTCTAGAAATTTCGTTTGGAATGTATGGCTATAAATACGTGCAGCATTGTGCATTATTCCGATGATTACAATAATATTATTACTTCATATATGGGAATTAAATGATCGTCACGTAAACTTAAGATCAAGCACATACTAAAAATAGCACTTTGTTTTGTTTCACATTTTTTACATTGCAACAATCATAAAATTGCTTAAATATGTAAAATTTAAGTATCACCAAAATTAATAATATTTATAGACAAAAGTACAAAAAATTTTTTGAGTGTTAATAATTTAGAACACAAAATTTTAGAAAGTCTCACCGATTCTTTCCACTGCTTTTAATTAAGATGAATATTACTGTACTAGATAACGATATTATCTTCATTGGTTCACGATAAGCAATAATTATCACTGGTTTGTTTATACTTAAGCAATAAGCGTTGAGTCACTAATGCAATCGGTTCTGAATATGACTGTCATTGGTTTTTAGATAGAAATTTCGATGAATCAAAAACTTTTTTATATACCGGACTTCTTAATTTTCTTATTATAACGAGATTCACTCTTTAAAAAGTGTATTGAATTCCTTTCAAATTATGGCACAGGATCGACACGGAGAATGTAAATGAATTAACTCGTGTTAGTCGTGTGTTAATCGGAGACTCGGAGTTAGGTAATGCTTGTCAACTCGTAATTAATTATTGGCAATCATTGTTTTTATTTTGAATATAAATTGCAATGATGTTCTTATTTTGATTGATATAATGTTTCTTTTTTATTTATATACTGTATTGATCATAATTCTGATTTTTTAACTTCAAATAATGAATCTAAAATTGTTTCTTGTCATATCACGTTTCGATTTATTGAGTGATTATTTGACCGCTTGATCGATTATCGCTAATCTGTTTTCCTATGTGTGATGATCTTTGCCATTAATAATAATATCTGAATCATATGATTTGTCAATATTTGCAAACCATTTCAAAATTCGGAAAAACAAATTTAACAATCAGCTGCTCAACCTGTTTACAAACAAAAGAAAAATTGATCATCTTTTTATTCTTTTTTTTTCTCGAATTAATCATCTTTTACGGATGACTTCCGAGATACAATAAATTGTTATTTTTAATATATGATTTATATGATTTTATTATGCTTCATTGGGTGCGCGATATATAAAAATTTATTGCCAAGATTTTGTGTAGCAAATTATCAATAGGTTTGAAGATTCAATAGATGCATGTCTCGTTATTATTGAATTGTTTATTTTTTGATATTTTTTTTAAGGCGTGGCTGGCGTGCATTTTTTAATTGGAATCACCGAATCAATGATTTAATATATGATTTATAGATACCCATATTTATTTAGATGCTCAGCTTTAATGTCCAATAATTATAAAGCAAAATTTTGAAAAGATCAATATTAAGTTTCAAGAACTAAAAATTTCATCCTGCAATCTAATTTTAAGGAAAATTTTTTTCCTGATTAGATCATATATAGATCACGTGATAGCGACCATTAATCAACTAATTAAAAATTGCACTTTAAAAATCATCACAATTTTGAAAAAAATGCCCTTTTAAATTTGGCGAAACTTTAGTACAATATTTGGAATTATCATGAAAAACAACTTTTATTAATTGAATTTTTTTAATTTTAAAAAACAGAATTTTTGACTTTACATAGAGCTTTAAAAAAAAAAGAATAAATTTTGCGAAACTCATGAATGTGTAAAATAAATTAATTTATAAAAATTTATTTTATTTTAACTATCATCATCTATTTGAGTACAATAATCTTAACTTCTATTTCTAGTATTGTACCTCTATTTCTGCTACTAGTATTCTCCTCATTCTTCAATATTATCACTATCTCCCTATGAAAAATAAAATCCAAAAAACGCCCGAAATGGGCAAAAAATTGTTCTAAATTTGAACACATTTAGGACGCAGTAGGATGTTTCTGTACCTTTGTTTCATGAGGATCTATATATCATCATTAGTTAAAGTTTCCATTAAAATAAAATTAATAAATTAAATTCCGAAACTCCGATACTCCGAAACTCCGATTTTGTATAATGATCTACCAAAATGTAAATTAATTTGCCCTACAAAATTATAGGATGATCGGCCAAAATTTAAGAGTTTATTGCGTGCAAATTTGCCTGCAAAAACCCGTTTAAGGTTAGCTTTATACTCGTAATAAATAAGAATCGATTTGTACTAAAATTTTTAAGAGAAAGAAAACAATTCTTGTTAGTCAAGAAAATATGATATCGGTTGTTAAATTTTTAGGGTCTTTTCAATTAATTGTTTATATATAACTGGCTTATAAAATTTTCCAATTAATATATCCTCTACATAACAAAATAACTAGAAAAAAATTTAAATTGAACAGATTATAGATTTTAGCAAATAAAATTATTATATATTCGGGTTTCTAAAAAGGGTACTACAAATTCTTTTAAATTTGACCATTTAAAGGTGGAAGACAATAAAAATAACGTTAAGACCATTCCAAATTTCCAATCTTACGCCTCTTTATTGATTTTCAGGTTTTTAGGCCGAAAATTTTCTTAATTTAGATTGTTTAATGAATGAATTATAACATCTTAATTCCGGCCAAAATTAGTGTTAATTCTGGCTATTATTTACTCTCCCCTCCAGGTTATACAATAATTTTTAAACATAGAATTAAAGATTCGAACAGCATAACTATTAACTATACTACCTTCCTTGCGTTCTATATTAAATAATTCAAAGTTCCAGTTTCTTATTTATTTTTTATTAAATAAAAACCCATCGAAAGGTGATCGACTGAGATTCTTTTATATGTTCACAAGTCGTAGTCGTATTCTAACTGTACGTGCATTAAGTAATCTTTTACGATGAAAATCTGAAGTAGGAAACTAATAAACGCATGACTATGAATTGCCGACATAATAACAGACGGATCGGTTAAATGCTACCCGATTCGGTAAAACTGAGTTCCATCGGGTAAATTTGTGCCGGGAATAGTGCTGGTGATTATCTATTGAGATTAAATACTGCGTTAAGACTTCAATTGAGTACAATAATATTTGCTAAATTGGTTTGACAATTTTTATTTATACCTAAGAATCTCATTCGTTAGGTTTTTTTATAATGCTAATTAGTTTCTTAAATAATTTTTGCACCAAAAAAAAAAAAATATTTTTTCAATATTTTTTTTTACATTTTTTTTTTTACATTCTAACTGAAGAATCGATTAAATAAATCGCCCTAAAGATGAAATTACAAATAAATTATTCATAATTCGTACCGACAGCTATTCAAAGAAATTATCATATATATTTTAAAAGTTCTAAAATAATTTATTATAATGAAAATAATTTATAAATAGAAATATTTTAATAATTTTATTTACACTTAATCATATATGAGAGGAAAAAGGAGGTTAAACAAGATAAAAATTGTTAAATACGAAAATGTCAATTTCTTGGTTTAATTTTAACTAATAATTCAGGACAAGTGGTTATACCAGTAGATTTAGTTTTTAAAGGTGCATTCACGTCTACTAAATCAACATCATATTTTCTAAATAATAAAGCCATCAAACTAACTATTTCAATCATTGCTAACTTTCTTCCCGGACAGATTCTTAATCCTCCACCAAACATGAGAAAAGAATATTTCTTTGGTTCAAAACCTTCAACCATCCATCTATCAGGGTTAAATTTTTCAGGCTCTTCCCAATAATCCTTATGCTTATGAATAGTAATAGCATTCATTTGAAACATTGTACCTGCTGGCCATTTATATCCAGCAATTTCATCAGGTTCTATGGAATATCTTGCTACCATATTTACAACTGGATGAATACGAACGACTTCTTTTATGATCGCTTCACAATATTTTAAATCACGTAAATCGTTTTCGGTGATTGGGCGCGTTTTATCACCTTGGAATACTCTATCAATTTCTTCTAGCATCTTCTTTTTAACATCTGGATGATGTGCAACAAAATAGGTAATGAATGTGATCATATTCGCAGTCTACATTTGAAAAAAAGAAATGTCCATAAAATTTGTTAAATTTTAAATCATGATAAAAAGGACTAAAATTTTACTCACTGTATCGGTTCCACCGATAAATGCGTCAAACATGATATGACGAATTTCAATATCATCCAAAGGTCTCTCCAAAGCTTCACCACCAACAGTTTTAGTATAATTAATATCACGAGGTGTATTCGCTGTAATTACCGAGGTCAACATATCATGCGGTAAAGGTTTATCTAATGGTGTATTTTTAATTTCTTCTTTACGTCTTTTAATAATTGTATCTATTCTTGAATAAAGAAATCTTACATTTTGAATTAAGTCATCTGATTTACCCTTGATAAATGGAACATAATGTCGGATGAAAGATGGTATGAATAAAAACACCACAGCGTTTAAAATATGTTTACGAAATGCTCGGACAAATTTCTCAGAGTCATCAACTATTGCTGGTGGATGATCGGCCTTCTCATCACCTTGAATATTAAAATATCCCGCCATCGTATAAGATCTTTCACCAGTTGTCAATGCAATAATCATATCATTTGTATATCGATTTAACCATGCAGAAAAATCTAATATATTTTTGTTTTCCTTGATAATTTCTTTTTTAAGGTACAATTTATTCCAATAACTTTCCAATTCATCGAAAAGTTTGTTTGTCCAATCAAGAGTTTCTTGAGTAAATTTTGGTGATAATATGGCTTGCGTAAAAAATTGTCGATTATATCTCCATGATTTCAAATTGTTATTTAATAAAATTCCTTTTCCCAACATTCCAACTTCTTCTAATCCTTCATTGTAGGGAAATCTCGTCAAATATTGACTTTTTGTCGAAGGTATCAAAAGTTTTTCAATATCTTCTGATCGGTTTAGGATTATACGTCGTATTCCCAAATGAACTTCAAATATGTCACCATATTTCTTGTGATTAGATATGAAAAATGCCCTGAGATCATTATACCAAAAGTATTGAGGCAAATTTCCAACGAACGGGAATGGGAAAGGACCAGGTAAGGGATTAACGCGAGTAAAATATTTGTAATAATATTGTCCTACATAAAGTGTTAATATGATTCCTATCAATGAAAGGTAATCAGTAATTTCAAAGTTATCAAATAATTTAAGCAAAGCCATATTTGATATTATTTCTGGTTAAAAGATCTGAGGTTAATCAAAAATCAACCGATATTTATAATAAATTTTTTAAATTTATCCGTCCCGATACCACAAGCATATATCTAGTTAATTTAAGGCTAAATTTTTGCCGAAGTTTGTTTAACTTTAAATTTAATTTACCTATAATTTAGCCAAAATAAAATGTTTTTATCTCATGACCAATAAATAATTAATAAATCTATTTTTAGTAAACTTAGTAATTTATCCGAACCGATCATTTCGATCAGTAATGCACCCAATATGAATTTACATTTGGTGAATTTCACTTACATAATAAACGCCATCATCTAAATGGTAAAACATCCATCTCAATCTGTAAATACATTAATAAGTTTTCTATATCACAAGTGAAAAAAATATTAGAATTTTAATAAATAATATTCAATAAAGGATTTAAAATCATTACTTTTCTCTTGTGTATAATGCTTTCATTAGTCCAAGAAGTTCACCAGTACCTTGAGCAAATGATTCATTCTCTTTGCTCCAAGTCTCCAACAACACAAAACATACAGTTGCTTGGTATACATATACTAAAATAGTTAAATGTAGTTAGAAAAATTGAGAGCAGAGTATTTAACTCATTAATTAGCAACTTACCATTATCATCATCAGCTCTTATAGCAGAAATATAATCAACTGAACCCTTTAAAATCAAAATTTTTTCAACATATTGGGGTCTGATATAATACTTTGGATATATTACTAATTTATCTTCAGTATCATAAGTCTTTAAATCATATTTATGATCAATTGCCTCTAATAAGTATGTAACAATTATCATTCTTGCATAAAAAATGTAAAATACAGCTAAAATACATTGGAAATAAGATTAATATAAATTTACACAGATTCCAGCATCAAAATATTCTTTACATTACATCTTTAAAAAGTTTGAAGGCTCCAATGCTATATCATTCTTGAAAATTAAATGATCACTTGCAAATCATCAACCTTAATATTAAAAAAGATTTAACCTATATATAAGTAAATAAAAAATTTATTATATTAATACTTTACAGCTAAAAATCCTTATACTTATAACTTCCTTTACATGAAATGCTAATAAGTCTTTTACGAAGTCCTACTAATGCTGAGCGTGCAGTTTTAAAACTTGTTTAAGATTAAATTTGTTTAACTATCTTTTCTTTATGATGTGTTATAAGAAATCTGTATTATCTCATTATACAATTTAAATAAAGCATTTTTAATGGTATGAGAAAGCAAAAACATTTACTAAGGATTTATTTGAAAAAATGATTTTTTTATAAAAGATGCTGAATTTATCCCTTAGATTACATATAATAGTTTTTTTGCATTCAAATATGGTAAAATGAGACTTAAATAAATAATATATAATACTAAAATAATAAAGTATAGTTAGAAAATTTACTATATTCATTACATTTAGAATAATTTACATATTTATAAATAATTATAAATTTTAAAATTACATTAGATAATATAATTTTTTTCATTATATTTATTAAATTCAAAAATTAATTAAAATTTTTTTTTTTTGTTTTAATTTTTTAGTAGCCTTCTGTGTAAGGTTGCCTCAAGTTTAAGCAAGTTAATAAAATGCCAAAAAGTAAAGCTTTGCCAAAATTATATTAAAGTCTTATTAAAAAGTTAGCAAATTCTGCCAAAAGATGAAACTTGCCAAAACTTATTATGAATACCAAAACTGCCAAAACTTTGCTAAAACTATAATAAAGCTATAGTAAAATCTTACCAAAATTAATCATAAAATTTTGAGAAAATTTAGGTAGGTAACTATACTTCTGTACTTTTAGTGCAATGGTCACTATATCTTTCTTCCTGACCTTAGTGACCAAAATTATCCAAAATTATAGTTGAAATCAAAAATTCAAAAATTAACTAAAATTATATATATATAGAAATTGGTAATTCTGGCTACATTTGTAATACTGGTTAGAATTATAATATCTACTGTTATGTAACTTCAGATAAAAATGGGTATACAAAAAAATTCATATTAACATTAAATTCACTAGTACTATAAATATAATCAGAATTACAGTTTTGACATATATATAATTTCAACTAGAAATTCATTTTTAAAATAACTAACCAAATCAAAAAAAATTATTGCTAAAATTATTGAATTTTACCTACATAAAGTTCTCTTTCAAAAGATTTTTTATTTATTTTTATCAATAATTATTTCTTAAGTAATTTATACAAAAAAAAACCTAATATAAAAAAATCTAACTTACTATTTCAACTTTAATTATAATAAAATATAAAAGAAATGCATTTATTAATTGATAATACCATACAAATATTTGTATAATAACCTATTTTATGATATTTTTTACAGTTTACTATCTTGATTTTTATAAATATCATCTAATCAGATGGTACATATCAGTTTCAGTTTAGACAAAATTAAAATTAAACTGAATTAATTAGTATCAGTATTGATAATTTACTAAAACTTTTAGTATTAGTTTTGATCAAAACCAAAACTAATTAGTAATTACTGATATTGATACCGATTTACCAAAATTTCTGTTATTTAGTGATAAAAATAAATAGTATATATAATTTAATTTAAACTAATTTAGACCTTTAACCTTCAATTATAAGTATATTTGTAGAATAAAGTCAGTATAAATGCAGAATAATTTGCTTTTTTTAAATTTGATTTCATATACTTATAAATTTTATATAAAATAAAATAAAAAAATATAGAATTTAGTATCTATAACTACTTTACCTTTTATCTCTACTTCTATTTCTACTTCTTAATCAATTCTAAGAATGTGAATATAATCTCCTTTTTTTTCTTTAGATCATGATTGATATTAATATTCATATCAGCAATAATCATTTCTAATATTTAATTATTTGTATTTTTATTTACTGTATATAAGTCTAAAATCCATTAAATGATATAAAAAAAATTGCTATATACTAAAGTAATAAAGCAATTTTGAAATAAATAATTACTTATTTACAACTAGAATTCATTACTTATTTTATTAAAACAAGTCTGATCAAAATTATTTGGACTTGTAAAAGAAAACTTATTTTCATTATTAAGGTTGCTTACCAAAATCTGTTTGTACTAAAATGCCAAAATACTAAAACTGCAAAACCTGTTAAAATTGTGAAACTGCTGAAACTTGCCAAAACCTTTCTAATAGGTTTATCTATAGTTTTAACATAGTTAATCATAAGATTTAAATATAGTTATATCAAGAGAAATAATAATAATGAGAAATAATTATGATAGTTGATTCAATAAAAATTAATTTTAATATCATATAATTTAAATAATGTGACATTGTTAACTATTTAAGAAATATATAATGTAATTATGCAGAATAAAATATTCATAATTAAAATCCAGTTAACATATAATTATGCAGGTATAATTGTAATTTCAATTAGTGCTCTGAAAAAAATCCAATCCGATCTGAATCCGCAGATTTGATCTGAAACGGATTCAGATCAGTTTGCAAATTTAAGATCTGTGAATCTGATCTGAAGCAAATAAAATCTGATCTGAATCTGATTCGATCAGATTAGATCATGGTACAAAAAAATCTGGATCTGATCCAATCAGATTCAGATCTTCATATATTAAATATGATAAATAAAAAAAAAAGTTTTTTTTTTTTATTTTTTATCTTTTTTTTTTAAAGACTTTAGAAATGGAATCTAGACGACTGAACGAACAGTTCCTGAATGAACTAAAGGTGAGTTCATTCTTTTATTTGTTTTAATTTTTTTTACTTGAGAGAACGTAACTAACATTTTCCTTCTCTTTTTTTAGGAAATCTGAATGAACAGATAACTGAGATCTTGGACGAACATAAGTTCATTCTTTTTTTACTTTATTAATTATTAGGGAATATAACTAACATTCCCTTTTCTCTTTTTTTTAGGAAACTGGACAAACGGATGAAACCAAATGACTGGGATCTTGGATGAACGTAAGTTCATTCTTTTTTTTTATTTTATTAATTATTAGAAAATGTAACTAATGTTCCTTTCTCTTTTTTTTAGGAAACTGAACGAACAGATGAAGCCGAATGAATGGAACTTGAACGAATGAACTAAGAGGTTAGTTCATTTGTCTCTTTTCATTTTTTTTACTTTCAGAGAACGTAATCGTTTCCCTTCTCTTTTTTTTTAGGAAATCGAATGAACAATTAGATTCAGATCAGATCAGTTTCAGATTTGAATCAGTTTCAGTTCAGTTCGATTTCAGATTAATTAGATTCAGATCAGTTCGACTTCAGTTCAGTTCAAATCTAGATCAGTTTCAGATTAGTTCGAATTAGATCCAATCAGATTCAGATCTGTTCAGATCTGTTTAGACTGGATTCAGATCAAATCAGATTTAAATCAAATCTAATCTGAACAATCTGTTCGGAGCACTAATTTCAATTATATTATAAACATCAAAATGCTATATATGATCGCTGTTAATATAAATACCACAGAAAAAACTTTAGTACTATTAATGAAAAAAAATAACAAAATAGTTTATCAAATATATATAATATATAATGTATTTTTCCTTTAATATATATAAACCCCTTAAAAAAAATTCCAAAAATATGTAATATATATGCAGTTTTGAAATTCTAACACTAGATAAAGCTTAAAAGAAAATAAAAGAAAATGGTAAAAAAAAGATTGGAAATTATTTATTCATCTAAATTATATTATTAATTGGTGTAACTTGATGTAACTATATTCAAATCTTATGATCAACTATACTGAAATTATGGATAAATCTATTATAGAGGTTTTAGCAAGTTTTGTTTCATCTTTTAGCATTAGGCTAAACAGATTTCGGCAAGCAACCTTAATCTAATGAGAAAAAGGGAATATATAATAAAGTATGAAGGAGTATATAGAAGTTTAGCCAACTTTCCTGCAAAAAACTTTTCCAGAGAAAATAACACAAAATAAGATATGTATATGCCAAAAGTTATGTATGTATGGGAGCGAGTTTTTTTTTCACTATAGGTTCATATATTTAGGAAAGCAAGATATCTTCCAGCTCTTTTTTTTTAATTAAAAAAAAATTACTATTTAAAAAAAATTTTTTTCAGATGATCTGGATTTGAAATATAAGGAATTAGAAGAGAATTTTTTTTTTTAATATTAAAGAAATATACTAACATTTTTTATTTCTTTTTAGGTTTTTGAACTTCTTAGATGACTTAGACTTGGAATGTAAGTAATAAAAAAGGATTAGGGTTAGAGTTAAGCCACTATAGCTGATAGGTTAAGAATATAAAATGGAAAGTCCAAATTTTTAAAGTGAAAAATTTTTTAAATCATTATATATATTATTAATATAAATAATAATAACCATATATGTCATAGTATTGTCATACACTCATGTATTATAATATTACAAAAATAGAAATTGTGTAATGACTGTGAAAAAGATCAACACAAATATCTGATAAGATGACAGACATGATAAAATTAATCACTTAATTACTTAACAAACTTTTTTCTCTAAGTATTTGAAACTATGTCTCAGTCTCAGTTTCCAAAGTCCCTTTTTTCCCATTTTACAGAAGATGAACTAAAAAAAATAAGCGAAAGCTATAAGTCTTCTGTAAACTGGACCAAATACAACAAGTGGCTCAAGGAAGGACAACCATTTGAGGAACATGAAGAAATCGAACTGTTTACAAATGGATCTTCTCAGAGACAAGTATCAGCTGGTAAGTCTATTTATTTGTGTCTATTCTACTGCTTTATTTTTATATATATATTTGGCTAACTTTATTTTTTTTAAGGAACTGAACTATGTAATGTTGTCAGAAAGTGAGAACAAGCAATTGGAGTCAGACCCCACCATAGTGATGGAAAGGCCAATCATAAGGCCAGGAAGGAAAGCTATTTTACAACTCCCTCTGCAAAATCCAAAGCCGAAGCTATCACTTGTAATGACTGTAAACATTGTGGTAAAGTTCCTAGATCCAACGAGGTTTCCGGTGCTATCAAGATATACGACGCAGATGCTAGAAGATTTAAATGATGCTGGTTTATTAAACGATGTCGTAGGTTTATATTTTAAGGGTAGAATTAGGGAATTTAGAAATGGAGAAATACATTTGAAACCCAATGTTGATATTTATGATATAGTTCCCAAAGGCTCATATATGTATACATTAGTATTACCTAGAGGTCAATATTTGATGTTGCGACATCATCATCATGAAGAATGGTTTAGATGAATTGCATTTTTTAATAATCATAATAACTATTCAGATTTTCTTTCTTTCTTTCTAATTTCTTTTCTAATAGGACATATAGTCCATAATAACATTATTCTTGCTTTACTAATAACATGAATGAGCCATAATAATTTTTAAATAATCCTCATTTAGTATTACATCTCTGCTATAATAAATATTTCCATTCTGCGTTTACATGATTTTTTCACAATGTCACTTTTTTTACATGCAATCATTGGAAAAAACCAAGGCAATGAGTTGATCTTGACTGATCATTTTGTTTTTTTTTTGTAGGAAAGCGAGGAATATTGAATAATCGGATATTTTATGATGCGATTGTGCTCGTGATCCTAATGGATGAAGAATTAGAGTATCTCTTCTCGAAACCATCACTTGACTTTAGTACTTAATTTTTCGGAATGATAGAGAGTTTTGCATTCTCACGTTATACACGCCTGGCGTTAGAGAAAAATTCCCTATAAAAAGACGTGACTTCAGTTAATTTACCAAATTACATCAATGACAATAGTACAGCTTTTTTTCATTCCATATGTTAAGTAAAACTATGGGCATCATTGATCCAGATTTTCGTGATGCGGTCAAAATACATAATTTTCATGGATATGAGAAGATCCCAAATTAAAACGCATAGAAGTTAGTGACCTTTTTATGAAACTTGAGGAGGAAAAAATCATTTCTCAAGCTAACCGGATGGGAATTTAAGGAATACGGAATGACATTAAGACAAGCATTAAGGGGCTGGGTGAGTGATTAATTTATAACATTATAGCTGAAATCTAATGAGCGTTGTTCTTACAGACATTATCTTTTGATAACAGGTGTTCGAGAAATTATAACAGATTTAACAGATTATCTTTCCCATAAGAAATAATAATTTTTATTTGTATCATGTAATGCGATAGCTTCGTATATATTTGCAAATTTTATGTATTAGTTGCTGTCTCCGGCAACGATTTATTTCATAAATAAAGTATCATTATTTTACCATGAGAAAGGATCACGTGTAATGATGCAATGCCTGTGCGACATAAAAACATATATTAACGCTTAGCCCTATATTTTTTTTATTTCACTCCGGAACGTAACACATTTTTTTATCCGAGCCAAATATCCTAAAAGCGCTATGTCTGTCTCTGAAACTAATACACCAGCTTCTACCTCTACTTCTGTTACTGGAAATGAGACGGTTTCGTTAGCGGACGACATTAAAAAATATGGCACGGACAAGCTTATCACGTTTTTGCGGGAACAGGATTTAGGGCTTATAAAGGATGATTTCGATATAATCGAAAACGAGAGGGTTAATGGCCGTGACTTTCTCAATATGACCAAGCAAGATTTTCGAGATTATGGTATGAAGGGTGAGGCTTGCGAACTTCGCTAAGGAGCGTAAGGAGAAAAAAAAGCGTGCGTTCTCCTCGTACCGCAGTTTGGAGGAAGTGTTAGAAAAATACAGTATTAAAAGCAATAGCATAACAAGCATCCCTCAGTTCACACCAGGCAAGTTATGCTCATGCCAACTTTTTTCGTTATAAAATTCCATTGACTTACGCATTTCATTTATAGTCTCTCAGCATTGATGATTATGCAATCAAGAAAATACTGGATGATTTGCTCGAGGAAATAATATGCATAACCGAAGGGAAACAAAACCAGCCGGGGAAAGGCGCGGCACAAAATCTAATGCAATGTCGAAGTTCGTGCGAAGTAAGTAATACCCTTTTTATGTCTAGCCTCCATTCGACTATCCTTCTATCAGAATATTCTAACTAATCATCATCTGTAAACATAGATACGTCAAGAAAAAACGTAAGGCCGATGAAGCGTTCGGGGAGTATGAATATGTGTGAGAAATGACTCTAGCGAAGCTGTTTTTCTCACTAACTCGTTTCACAATTTCTTAGCCACGGTCTGGTATTTCATCCTACATAGCACCGAGGCTATCTATTGCACGAGCAAGACTGAGTATCGCATCTCTCTGACTGAAGACGCACTCAAGGACTCAACCGAATTACGCAAGAATGTGAAGAGAGTTTTAGAGGTTATAGTGGGCTTGTTAAAAGATAGGGTAACAGTTAGTTAAGAACCTGCAAGCAAGAAACACCGTGAAGAAGAGATAATCAAGAAAAAATAGGCGGTATAATCATTAGCATAGAAATTTCGTATCATGGTGTGTCCTACATTACATTTTTCTGATCGTGACAAAATGTCACGGTTTTCATAACCCAAAATTTATTGGTTCAAACTTGTATCATTTCGAGGTGTGAAGAGTCTTTACGTTTATCACATGAACCGGAAAATTTCTCTTACGGATTGTGTGGGTGGAGTAAATCCATCATTTTCCGTTTCACTATTTACTGTATTTTAAAAAATATTAATAAAGTTTTGCCCACCTTGGGCAATATACATCAGAAATTTTGTTTCACGCGCCGATCACTAATTTTTAAAATACTAAAATTCTTTATTATTTCCAGTTTCATAAAGCAATAGGATAGCAAGTAATACTATATTACAATTATTAATGATTGGAAAATAAGTACTAATACTGATATTGAAAGTACAAAATACTCAAATTTCTTAAAAGATTCATAAGTGCATCCACGCAACAAAAAAAACACACAAAGGTATAATATACAATCAAGATACTAAAGCATCTGCAGTCATTAGAATATACCTCTGCCTTTTTGAGCGAGGTGTAAATTTTGTGTTGAACTTTCGCGATTTAATGGCCTCATTAGGTAGTTTTGGTAGCGCTGCCTTCAGGCCATAATTAAACTTCGCTGGATATCGGTTCAACAGTGACCTAATTCGCATCCCATCCATGCAAACAGTTTCTCTTAGATAAACTACTAACTGAAGTGCACTTTCTATATTTAAGTACTTCATCATCATAAACATAGATGAGTGATGACTGATCAAATACAGGCATCAGCTTACTCAGACGAATCCTTGATCCGTTTACTAATCCTATATGTAAGCATAATTTATTTATCTCTTCTTCTGACGGGTAATGCGTCAAAGACAGAATCCTATTAAATTCGTGCATTGCTTCTGCAACAATGGCTACATCATCTTTATGAACTTCGAATCCGCCCTGTTCAAATTCAATTAGAAAGAAAGCAAATTGCAAGTCGTTTTGGTTGCTTACAATTGCAGAAAAGTCCGATTTTGCTGAACCTTGCCCACCATTTCCGGGAATTAAGTGGTGGAATTCCCATACAGGGACAAATTTTGGGTTATTAAGCGAAAACGAATTAGACAAAATGTTCGTTCATAGTTCGGCTTTTATATGGTTTTCAGACGGTTCGCTTCCAAGACCACGGCATGGTGTAGGTATGTATGAAATAACAGTTGAGATCACAGGAATACAAGTTAAAGCATCAATTTTGTAATAGCTTTTTGACTGATTCCATAACCAGTTAACCCAACTGCTGAACATTGAAGAATTGCCGATTTTGCCCTTATTTACTAGTGATCGTAACATTGCAATTACAGACCGAATCCGGCAGTCAAAATACCGTTCAAAGATAGGGGACAGCGACTTTAGCTCAATTTGTGGAATCGAAATGGTAACAGGTTTGCGTTCACCTTGCCAGCCTGCGTCTGCAAACATTTCGAAATTCACCACTGACCATTCCAACATGGTGAAGGAATGTCGAGCACGTTGCGAATCTTCCTCAATGTGAAATTCCTGCATTGCCAAAAGTATTCTACAGTAGTTTTTTAGCAACGGATACTTTTCAAAATCAACTGCTTCATTGGTTATATATCTTCTTTTTCGCTTACGATTCTGACTAGATGATTCAGATTCCAGGTTTTCGTCGTCATCTGTATCAGATCTATAATCATTAATTTCATCATCTTCATTGGCTACATGTCTTCTTTTTCGCTTATGATTCTGACTAGATGATTCAAATTCCGGGTTTTCGTCGTCATCTGTATCAGTTCTATAATCATTAATTTCATCAACTTCATTGACTAGATTCTGACTAGATGATTCAGGGTTTTTGTCATCATCTGTATCAGTCCTATATTCACCATCTGTGTTAAGTTGTAACGATGTCATACACTTCTTCGATTTATTGTTCTTCTTAATCTACAAGATTATATGAGGAAAAAGAAATCAGATATGGAATTCTGAGTCATAAAACACACATACTTCACCAACAGCACGCAGTGGCTAATTGGCATAGTAACTGCTAGTGAGAAGAGGCAAAAGATGGATCGTCTGGAACGAATGGTAGCACCGACAATTGTGGATGCACCCCACCTCAGCCCAAGGGAGCGACTTGCCGGCAAAAGTCGGGCCACATGGGTTCTGCCGAGTAATCACTAACAGAGTGTGCTCAATTCTAGGACAAGAATGGTAAAATATATAGAAGGACGTTCACAGTAGGCCGCCCTCCGTACGTCAGGTCTGGTTACTTGACTGGAAGCTTTCGCAAACTGTGGCCGCGTTGTGCTTCCGGTTCTATATATTATACCAGTTTGCACAAAAAACACTGACCTCCTGCTGCAACTTCTTCTGAAATTTTACCAATTTCGTTCTTTCATTACTATTTTTATGAAATATCCGAAGAAGGACACTGATATCTTTATCCAAATAATTGTAACACTCATCAATTGTTGTATAGTGATTTTGTTTGCGATAGTATTTTTCCCAAGTTGAGAGATTTCCCCAATATGTATATCTTCGTGACCAATATTCTGAGGGGAACGTGCATGCAAAAAGAATCGGTTTATTAAGTAATGTATTGAGCAAGGTATTGGGCAAGGTATGAACTTACCCGGACATTTAAGCTTTTCAATAGTTTTCTCAGAGAGGGCAACCATAATTGAATATAATCAAATAAGCAAACGCGAGAAGCTAAAGACATAATAGTAATGGGTAGAAGGGTAAAAGAAGTAGTTTTTAAAAAGAATTTTAGAGAAAAAATAAAGGTGTAGTTAACAAGAAAAATATTAATAGAAACGTTACTCTTATTTATTATCTTTTGTAGGAGGTGAGTTAAAAGCTTAGGATAAGATGGAAAATTTCGAATGGAAATTTGAGGGATTTTATACTTTTTGTCAGGTCTTATAAACTTATCTATAGTAACTATGATAAATTGTGTCAATAAGTTAACACTATATACAGAATGCACTATATAGTTGTTGGTGTCAGCTGATC